>APFE030145148.1:0-20096 GCA_000404065.3 Pinus taeda | reverse complement strand
TTCCCCTAAGCCCTTAAACTCCTAACCCCTATTCCGTTAGCCCCTAACCCCTAAACCTTAAACAATAAATCCTTATCCCTAAGCCCATAAAGTAATTTACCCCTACTCGACCTAACCCCTTAATCGACCCTAACGAAAAGAATTGAATAATATTTTTCCACATCAAGATGAAAACGTAATTCAAACACCTCCCAAAAGAATATAAATTACATGTACAATAGAAAGACAATACAAATACATACAATCTAAAACAAAATATACATGTAAGAATTTACAAAAACAATCTACAATACAAAGACATATAATGAATAACTTACTAATGGATGATATTCAAGTCCGACTTCAACATTGTGTCCATAGTCTCTATAATGCATTTGAGCTGATTTTATTATAATTCTCCTTGACATCAAGCCCTTGCAATTTCTACAAGGGAAATAACATATTTGATCCTCAGAAGCCCCTGATGTCGATCCCATGTATCCTTGGTCTCCTTTAGGAATGTTATGTGACATTTTTTGCCACCAAACTTTCAGTGATGATTTTGTTAAAAAATTAACTTCAAAATAAACCTACAACCTTTTAAAACAGTGACAACAAATTTAGCAACTATGTCAAAGTTATATGATGTTTGGCCCCGCCCTCTCTCTCTTTCTATCCTATCTATATAATATAATATATAATATAATATATATATATATATATATATATATATATATATATATATAGTATATATATATATATATTAGTATTATATAATATATATATATATATTATATATAATTTATGTTAATCATATTAATTATATAACTAATATTAATAAATATTATTGGATATTGAATATAATATTTTAATAATTATTAATATAAATTATATTAATGTTATATTTATTATAATTAGTTAAACTCAAGCCCCAAGGGTTAGTTCATTTGGTCAAAATCAGTGCCTCGCCAATCGGGAGGTCACAGGGTCCATTCTGCCCAAAGCCCTTGGGGTTAGGCCTAGCAAGTGGGCCGCGGGGCTAGATTCCCTTTGGGGTCGATCAACCCAAATTATTCCGTAGACATAGAGACCACCCGTTGACCAAGGTGTTCGTGAACCACAGCCAAAAAAAAAAATTAGTTAAACTCAACATAAAGCGATGCCATATTAGACGTTCTCAATGGAAATGATCCATTAATGGTGGAATTGAATGTTATACAACGGTTAATTTCCATTTGTCGGATATTGGAAAACACATTTTCATATTGGAAAAAGCATAGAAATATTCAACGGTAAAAGAACTATCGTAGGATATTAGATGACCATTGAGATTATAAAAAAAATAAAAAAATGTCAGATATTTGATGGGAAAAGAATTTCTATAAGATATTCAATAGTTGAAAAACTCTTGTCAGGTATTCGATGACTGTCAAGATGTAAGAAAAAACAAAAGATACATTTAACTTCCAACAATCTTTCCAATTTTATCCATTCCATCGGAATTTCCACCAAAGTGTAGTAGTGCATGAACATGAGGTGGAGCATGAAAAACATAGTGTGCAAGATGAGCCATTTCCAGGGAGCCGGTCAAAGAGTCAAGTTGGAGCTATGATAATTGGGATTTTGGTGTAGACAGATATAGAGACATTCAACAAAGTGCTAGAATTGCTAAAAGAAGACTCCTAGGAAAATATTAAACATTTCAAGATAGATCTTATGACATTGAAGTAGAGAATATCGATATTCAGAGGCACTGTCTTACAGGGGAATATGAAAATTGTGGAGCTCATGGGGGTATGTTCTGAATCAGTGGCCATGTTGCCTAGTGTTAAATAACGACTCAAGTCCCTGACAAGAAAATTAGAGGAATATACTTGGGAGTTTCAAAGTATTCCTCTTCAGGGATTCATTGATAGAGCTTACACCTCTATCAGCGCACCCCCAGGAATTGGAGGAAAAGGCGAAAATGTTTCCAGATGGGTCTTGTGGGAGCCCTCCATATGGGTTTTATAGGTGAGTCAGGACTGAGCAATTGTATGACAACTTAGGAGTATCCAAATTAAAACTAGAGTAGTGCAACATGAGCATGGTGGAATTGTTCCTCATATGAGTATGTACACATTAAAGATTATGAGTTGGTACCTGATTGATGAGATGATTCTTGAGAGGACGTTCTTAGCGAAGGACATAATATAGTTAGAGCCATGACACATGAGCTATGAAGTTGGGTTATGGTGGCATTGATATCTAGGAAGACTTATTGATGGCAAGTGGAGTCTGTGATTAGATTGGGATCTAGGGGGGAAGTTTACATGTTAGTGGATCTATTGATGGGTAGTGGAATCGAAGGTTGATCTAGGATCGAAGAGTTGGTATATATATCCTTGATTGGCTGATACAGTGGCATATTCTGATGATTCAATGGTTCATATGGGACCCAGGTATTAGTACTCAACTACTTTTGACATCCATACTAGTAGAAATTTGTGAATTTCTTGAGGGTAAGCTATCTCGAAGCAAGAGGAATTGTAATATTCCCTTTTTCTGATGTGGTCAAGATGAACCTCTAGTGTGGATGGCATCTAGCTTACAACAATGGTATTTTTTGGTGGTATTTACCATGGTGTTTTCCCATGGTATTTACCCTCCTTTTTAGAGAAAAATAATAACATAAGTACATTTAGAGTGTCCATCAAGCCTATAAAAGGGGAGAGGAGAAAGGCTCTTGGATCATCCTGAGTTTTGTTATCTTATTATGTATTTGGAGAACTTGGCATGGTGAGTTCCAACTTGATCTCAAGACAAAAACCCTATGGTGATGTTTGTCTGGTGGATCCATCTAGGGTTCACAAGTGTGCTTGAACATTTAGTTGATTCATTTGATGTGAACCTAGGCATTCCATTGGAAAAGGTTTCATTATTAATTATATTGTTATGTAATATTTTTCCACTTATTAATAGAATAAGACTGCATTTTTCATATCCCTTTATGTTCTGAGTTTTTGGTTGTAGGCATCTTAATTAGAACACTATAATGTGTCAGAACTATTAATATTTTGTTGTTTGGGATCTTACAAATAATGTTGTCTTCTTCCAAAAAAAGGAGAGAAAGAGGAGCCTCTTTCCAAAGACTATAGAAGAAATAGAAGACAAGGAAATAATGGTTTTAAATCTAAGGGAATATCTTAAAATCTCAAGAGGATTGCAAACAAAAAGGCTAGTGGGTAAATTACCAACATAAGAGTACATGTGAATACTATCACTATCTCTCTCCTTCACCCAAGACATTATTAAATACTCTTGAAAAATGGTTTATATAGTTGGGGGATGGGCTTGAAGAGGTGAACGCTTTGTAAAACATGTAAACCCAAACCCAAAATGCACAATCGTGCCCACATTTAATTCCTTTTAGCACAAAATGAGGGCATATACTAGTTGCTTTATGAGACGAGTGTATAAAATCATTTATCTCTCATAAGAGTAATGTACATACATATTATACAAGTTTAAAAGGTGTGTATATTAACTGATAGTCTATTTTTTAAAGAGATCATCTAAGGGAGAATATTTGCAAAAGGGAAAGGGAATGTTAATTCCAAGCCATGCATCTAATGATAAGTATAACAAAATATGCTATAAGAGATTCCCCCTAATTTATGATTTTAGAAGGGTATCTAATGGCCAAAATACATTATAAAAAATAAAGAGAACATTGTCAAGTGGGCCCAATAAGTATTCTCCAAAGAACGAACGCAAACGACACTTCCAAAAATAAACTATGTCAAGACAACTCATATCCTAAGGTGGGTATACCCATGCTAAGTGTGGTGAAGTAAAAATATGAGTGTGGACACAAACATTTCCTCTAGGCCAATAATGGGTCTAGCCACAAAAAATACATTCTATGGAATATTTCCTTAAGTTAGAACCAATTAATAGGGCCTACCTCTTAGTATGCTTATCCTGTTTGGTGATAACCTTGCTTGCTTTCTCCAGCTATTTGTCGTTTCCTTCTTTGAACACCTGAAACAAGTAAACAACAACAAACAAAATCCGTGATAATATACAAATTGTAATTAAACCTAATTAACAATTCAAGAAACATTAATCCATAAACATGTGAGATGACACATCATGTGGGAAATCAATCGATAGTTTTATATATATTAAATCAAGAAGAGATTACAACCATTGTCTTGACATTGTTGTTATCCTCTGACAAAACCACGTTCCCACACACTTTCGTTAGCATTCCATGATGGCCTCAACAATGATAGTTTTAAGGCTCTTCCCTTTAGGATTCACAATAAAAAAAATTCACACTTCTCCCTTACACACAACTAGAGAGCTATGACTATGAATATCTTGTTGTTTACTACAAACTTAATTAGCACTAGCACACCAACATTAACACTAGCTTGTGCTTGGGAAAAAGGGAGGTTTATATAACATGAATCGATGAGAGATGGTTCCTCTTCTCATGAGAGAAGGTCTTATCTCTTGAGGTAGTTCCATCCTTATAGGGGAAAGGAGCCCAAGCTGACATCCTCGACTCCATCTCGCTCAACCATTTACTAGACTTCCAATACAAAGCTTCTAGAGCTAGAAGCTTTGGCTCCTTATTTAAAAAAATTTCCAAAAGAGGATCAACGCGATTGAAATAAATATTAGTCGCTCCGATCGGCACTAGGGATAGTGTTAATCCCTGCATATCGGTGCTAGGAGGACAAAGGTCATTAGCGCCGATATTGTAAGTTGGGAAAAACAGAAGATTTGTGAGAAATGGTGCAAAAGGGAATTGTTCTACTCATGAAGAGGGACACAATGGGAGCTTCTTAATGAAGGGAAAGAATGTAGGGTTCATTGTAGAGGTCCTTCGTGGACTACAGGGACAGTGAAAAAATTTTGTGTAACAGATGCCCCCTAAAGCGTGAAGGCCAAACTAGAGTGAGGGATGAAATGCTTTATGAATGAGTGTGGGGAACTGGAGTCTATCGTCAGAAAACCTGCAAGCAAGTACAGATACATATACATAACGAAAAACCTTGTCAAATGATCCATGAATCGCGGTATGGATGCAACCATCTAGAGAGTGATCATGTAAATGGATCCAGGCATGGGCACAACCATCTGATAAAGAGGGTCATGTTGAAACCAAGGTATGGTCGTAGCCATCCAATAATGAGAAGGATCACATATGATAACTCATGGTATGGTTGCTAAAATCTATCTGAAAGAGACATGTATATCAACATTATCATGTCACATCACTTCGCAACCTGGACTTTTGTGATTTGAACCCAGGGTCTTGCGCTCCAACATGACCCGATCAAAGTACAAATTACAACACATGAATAAATGTGTTGACATCGAACATGCTAGGAAATCGCTTGATTGATAGTTGATGATGTAAACTATTAAGAAGTGTGAGAGAAACCACCAATAATGATAATGGTCCTCAAGGTACTAGCAACACAATCCACGAAATGTGAATAGAGGAACTGAAGTCGAACGCTTGTGAAATCACCCAGTCAAAAGCCAATGATGTGAACTTGTCGTAGAGTGCAAAGAACTTGCCATTATGGCATGCAAGCTCTAACTTACTCGAAGGGAGTCTCTCAGTCAACTTCCTGGATAATGAGCTTAAGTTGACAAGAAGTGACCATGTTAAAGGAGGGCCATAATGTATCCCACATCCTCGACACGAGATAAAGGAATGCAAAATGATTTTAGATGATATAGAGAATCAAGGGTAAGTGTAACTATATAAGGAAAAATCTTGAACATATCGGCAACACGACTGGAAGTTTGGTAGCTTTTGGATCCATAGGATCGGTGGTCATGGTGACATGGCAAAGATCAAATAGAAGGAAAAAATGTGCAGCCCAACCTAGGAAGGTCAACGATACAAAGGAAGATATCACAACCCAACACGAAACAGAAAGTGTCATGTTCAAGAGTGAGCTGCCAACACAACTGATTAGATTTCCAAATTTTCCCCCACCATTTTTGGCAGGTACCCCAATTATTTTTTAATCGCAAGATTGAAGGGGATAGCATATGCTTGCCTGTAAGTTCATCCTTCGGATGAATACGACCTAGTGAGTTTAACGAGCCCTAGGAAGGAGAATCTCATGTTCGTCATGGTGATGAATCCAATGTTGTTTAATATTTTAACGAGTTCGATAAAGGTGCAACTCAATATCTTTTTCATGTTTAGAGAGTTTGAAAAAGACATGGAAAAGAAAACTCCATATGGTCCCTTTTGATACATTTGTGTCTCTCGAGCCCAAAAAGGTAGAGAATGATACTTGAGAGAACCACTTGACCATTTCAGTCAAGGAGTACCTTTTTCATAAATAGTACACCCTAGCCCGAAAAAGGGGTAAACGTATACTCAGCACATGACGTTTCGCATCCATTAACGAGTTAAAAACAACAAGAGATCGGGAATATTTTCGTGTTTAAAGGGTCAGAAAAGAGCTTGAAAGTAGACCCCCCATTTTATTCTCTTTTGCGATTCAAAAAAGAAAAATACTCAGAAATCTTTTCATTTGAGTTTTACGAGTCGAGAAAAGAGATGAAACGTGACTCGGCATCATCATCAAACATCCATCACCTTTTGCTATGCAAAAAGGTAAAGTGCATTATCCAATTCTTGAGGAAAAATAGGTCAAATATTTACAAAACCTAATATTTCATGAAAAACTGAATAAAAGGGAGGAAAAGTAAATATTTTTTACCATTTACCATTTTACCTTGCTGTGAAAAACGTTTCACCCACTTTTGCCCTCATTGTCCCGGAGCAGATTACGGGAGATCCGGGAGGTCATTCATCAAGCTGTGAGTTGAAGGTAAGAGCCAAAGCCCTAAGCTCCATTTCCATACCATTTATTTCTGTTTTCATCCATTTTTTTGATTTTTGAGGCAGATTTTGTCAAAAAAAAAAAATTGCTCTTGGTTGGCGCGAGTTCCAGGCATAGAATTGCGCTGGCCGAGGGTGATTAAAAAAGCCTATCGCACCGTCGGCGCAAATATTTTTAAAACAGGTGCGCATGTGTCGTGAATAAGGAAAAAATTAGTTTCCCTTCAAAACCACCATTGGAATTCAAATTTTATTGGCCAAAAATGATTATTGACTTGAATACATGGCTTTTGCAGGAAAGAATCATCAAAAATGGTAGACTAGAAAGAACGTGAGCATGAAGATGTGGAAACCTAGGCATTGAATGATCCAAATTAACTGAACACTTTGAGGAGATGTGGTTTCCTCAAGTTCTTTCTCACACCAGGGTTTCGGGCCCAACCTGAGCTGCTTTGATACTTCATTAGTCTCTGGGACATAAATCGGGAAATAGTCATCATTGCTGACTAGGAGCTAGAGATAGAAACTTCAAACATATATTTCATCACAGGACTGTCCTAGAGAGGGGAAGCAGTCGACCTATATGGGTCAAGACCGATTGGGGCAAGCATATCCATGTTGCTTGTCGAACATTGCCCTAAAGCCCTCGAATCCAAGGGTGACAAGATTGAGATTTCCACTATGTGATATCTGACACTGAGAGTTCTACTGTTGACTATCAATAGATTGGCAGGGTCCCAAGCAGTGCACGACACTAACAAGTTGAAATTTCTATATGCCATTGACTGTACAACACTGACGATCTTCAATTGGGCATAAGCCATGAAGATCAATATAAAATGCCAGCTGACAAAAGTTAAGGTGGGGAATCTAAACCAATTTTCCTTCAAATCTGTACTAGTGACATTTTTCTTGGAATAGGTGTTGTTGTTCCAGTACTAGTTGACTGAGGTAGATCCTCTGATGCCACGAGATCCACAGATGGCTTGTTGGAGTTGTTTGATGCCTAGGATCACTGGGGGCCAGCATATGTCTTACAGGTCTGCCTTCTTTTCATGGCTACAATGACAACTGATCGTCGTGGAGGATTGGCCATATAGTGGCACTGAATTCCTTAGAGATCTGGATATGTTGCTGTTAGATGGAGAGGATTTCAACAATGAAGGTATAAAATCATTTTTTTTAATTTTGTGATTTTTTAGTTTTTTTTGATATATATGTGTTTATAACATTTCGTTTTGCCAATGCAGATGTTGGATCAGAGTGTTGTCTTAGGATGTTCCAAATAGCCAGGCACGTTTCCTGCCAGTTTGATGTCGCTTCTTATCAGGAGGGGAGTGACAACGAGGAGGAGATCGTGAGGAACCTTGAGGGGTTGATTTGTGGCATCCTAGAGTATGCTTGGGTGTGAGACATTCATCGCCAGTACTAGAGACACACAGTGGCAGTATAAGATTGGATCCACCAATTGCTGACTCATGTTGCACAAGCCGTTTCATGCTACCGCAATCACCATGCTGATTAGTTCCTAGGTCCAGAATTTTACATTTTTGAGGCATATGTGCCACGGATATATGAGGCATGTGAGCCGCCGATGTTATTTGAACACACATATTTTTTTTGGGGTTTTGATGCATCAAACATTATCTCCATATATATATATATATATATATATGCTGTATTTTCTTGCTTACTATGGTACAAATGATTTGTTTTGTCTTTTCACATGTTTCATAAATGTCTATCCAACACATAATTAGCTAATGCATCTGTCAATATATTCAAGTGTCTAGGAATATTATGATACGTAATGTAATCAAAATGCCTTTCGATTAGATGAATACGGAGATACATTCTCAATATTTGATGGTTTCTAATGAAATATTGCCCGTTGAGTTGAAGGACAACAAGTTGTGAATCCAGGTTGACAACCAACTCCCGAATTTCAATAGCAATGGCTTCTAACAACAATTCAATGACCGTGTTGTATTCAACAACGTTATTAGTTGTGTGACCTAAAAAAGTACCTTGAAGATCAATCAACTCACTGTGAGGGTCATAAATAGCCCATGCCATGGAGGATAGATTATAGGTGCTACAGGAAGCACCATTAGCGAAACCAATGTGAGGAGTCACAGACATCTGCAACGTAGGGAAAACATAGTAAACAAGAAAGCTGTTTGAAAACTAACACACCAAACCACACTACACAAAAATGAATGACACACTAATGTACACAAATAACCATGCAAGATGACCTAAGCGTAGTACTTTTTGAGATAAATCACGTTTCGGGGCTTGTCCAAAGGATTTCCTTCATAATCAATAAGCTCATAGGCCCCTTTTTGCAAAACACATTTTACGATGTAGGTCCCATGCCACATGGGCTTGAACTTGCCTGCCCCCAGCTTATCATTAGCTTCATCGTATAGTAAAACCAAAACACCCTCAGAGAACATGCGGGGGAGACCGACCAATTGAAATGGGACTTGACTCACTTCTTTTGTGCTTTGATGACCAAAGCAGACAGACGACGAGTCTCATCCAATCGTTCTAAATATAAGAGGCGCTCTTCCTGAGTTGATGTTTCGGGGAGAAGTTCGACAGCTAGCTTGAGTGAAGGAATCTTGCATTCAATCGGTAACGTTGCTTCTAGACCGTAGACAAGCTGGAAAGGTGTGAAACCAGTTGTGTCCTTGGTCAAGGTTTGGTGAGGCCACAAAGCTAAAAAGAGCATGAGATGCCAATTTGACTTGTGCACCCCAATAATACGTTGAAGCATTATAACCAAAACTTTGTTCACAGCTTCAACTTGACTGTTGGCCTGAGGGTAATACGAGGTTGAGCAATTGTGGTGCAAACCCAATGTAGAGGTCAGCTCCGCCATCATATAATCTCGAAAATGGGAGCCATGGTCTGTGACAATGGCTCGAGGTATGTCGAACATGGAAATAACATGATTGAAAAGAAATTGAGATGTCGTTTTACCATCTGAAAAAGTATCTAGGCATCGCTTCGGCCCATTTGGTGAAATAATCCACATCAACGATAATATAACCATGCCCCCCGACTGAATGAGGGTTACATGTCATATAGTCAATGCCCCATTTGAAAAAAGGACCAATGGTAATGACAGAGTGTAGGTGAGCAGGTGGGGCGCACATCTTGTGTTGGTAAATTTATCATTCTTGGAACTTGTGAATAACAAGGATGCAATCCTTGAAAATGGACGAACATAAATAACTTGCACGAATGATTTTTTGAGAGGTAGCATAGCCATACATATGACTGCCACATGCCCCGAAATGGCATTCATTGAGAACTCTCTCAGCCTCCTCGAGAGTAAGGCATCAACGAAGAACTGAATTGACACTAACACAGTATAAAATATTGACAATAATATGGTAGGGTTGGGAGTGATGTTGAATCTGTCGGCGATCATCCCTATTCAACACAGATTGGAACGTGGACGTCTAGAGATACACGATGATATCACCGTACCATGGGTCGAGAGTGCTGATCGAGAAAATAATCTCATCCGGAAGTTGTTCATCTGCATAAGCAGGAGAGACATAGAAGGAAGGGATAAAATCAACTCAACGAAAACTAGTGACTTCTTAGATTTGGTAGTGATAAAAACCAAATTAAATTCTTGTAGGATAACAATCCATTTAGAATACTTCCCCTGAGCAACTAACGAGTCAAGATGTAGGTCATGGGGCTGCACTTAGAAATCACAGTAGTAGTGTGTAAGAGGATGTAGTGTTGAAAGCATTGAATAGCCTATACTGCAGCCAAAGCCAACTTCTCGACATGGGAATAATGCGTTTTGGTGTTGAGGAGGTTGTGAATAAGGTAGTAGATAACATATTCAATGCCTTCGTCATTGTCTTGGACCAATACCATAACAATGGTGCTAGGGGTTGCAACCAGGTAAAGGAAGTAATTGCAATGATAATCCCAGGGATGTAGCAAAGGAGCATTTACGAAGACAACCTTGAGGTCATCGAAAGACTTTTGGGAAACCTCATCCCAGACAAAGGGCGTTCCTTGTTTGGGCAACCGGGTAAATCCTGTAGCTAGCCCAGCATAATTGGGTATGAAACGATGGAGGAAATTTTCCTTTCCTTATAGGCTCTAGAGTTGGTGCAATGAAGATGGAGCGAGTAAATTTACAATGGCCTCGACTTTAGGTGGATCAAGGAAAATACTGTCCTTAGAAACGATAAAGCCAAGGATTCGTCTGGATTCTATGCAGAAAACACATTTATGCGGGTTTAATTGAATGTTGTAGTGTCTACAACGAAGAAAATTTTGTCGAACATGGTTAGGGTGATCTTGGCACTTACAAGAATGAACAGGAAGGTCATCCAAGTAAGGCTGAACAATGTTGTGAATATCGTAAAATGCATAGGACATCACGCATTGAAATGTAGCCCCAACATTTTTGAGGCTGAAAAGGAGATTTTTGTACGTGAAAGTACCCCATGGACAGATAAAAGTTGTCTTCTCTTGATCAGTCGGTGCAATGTTAATCTGGTTGTAACTAGAAAAACCATCCATAAAAGAAGAAATTTCTCTCCCATCACATGATCAATGATCTAATCAATGAAGAGAGTAGGGTAGTTATCCTTCGGATAAGCATGGTTGAGATCATGGTAATCAACGCAAATGTGAATTGTGCCTTATTTCTTTGTCACCAAGACAATATTTGACACCCAATCTATAAGAGGGATCAGATAGATGAATCCATCTTTTAGAAGTTTTTCAACTTCACCCTTAATAACAATGGCTTTTCTAGGGTGCACTAGGCAGAGCCGTTGACGAACAGGCTTCACGTGAGGATAAGTTGGGCTTTCGTGCACAATGATGCTAGGACCAATGTCAGGCATTTCTTCATATGACCATGAAAACACATCACAAAGTTCTTGAAATATATGAGTATAGGTCTTAATCTCATCCGAAGAACAAGTTACCCCGATAAGGACATGTTCAACGATACCAGGCTTGATAGAAATATCAATTGGCATCGTTTGGATAATATTTACCCAAATATCCTTTCAACCATACTTCGTGAATCAAGATCAGTGCCAGAAGCGAGAGGGAAGGAAACTGAGAAGAGAAATCTTTGAGACTGGTAGACATGACCGTCGGGCGAGGTAGGAACGAGGAATGATGATGAGTATCATTCCGAGGTGGTTCCTCGAGAGAGATTGCTTCCATGACACTTTCGTTAGTAAGGAAAGTCTCAGCTAAGGGATCAAGAGATTCCAAAGCACCAAGCCATGGGGATTGAGAATACATCTCGAGAGAAGTCCTCGAAATAGGAGAATCAGAGGATACAGAACTTGAGGACGAAATAATCTCCACGTAATTGATTTTGGCAGGACTAAGTGGCATAACCTCGCCCCAGGTATCAATAAGATCTGGTGAAGGTATGAACCAAGGATCAAATTTGACCGAGATCATGTTGACAGAGGCAACATGAGGAGGTAGGAGCAGAAAAATTCCCATCAAGGTAGATTCTTTAAAAAGACCCGTCCCCACACTCTCATAAGGAGAACCAGTGCGCTTGACATACAGAACATTTCTATCTGAGGAGGAAGAGGCAAAGAGGGATAGTTGGTCGACAATGACGATCTTCTCTTGATGGGGAAAACAAATCACATGGAATAGGGAGGAGGCTATAGCATGCATGGCATGGGTCCAGCTTTGTTCGAGTAGAAGATTATAATTGAGATTAGATCAACAATATCTACCTCGAATTGTACTATCTTTCCCTCCAAAGTAATGGCAAGGTTAGGTAAAACATCGAAGGGTTGCAAATTGTGCCCATCGAAAGCTTCCAAAGTGTTCGGGCACTGGTTCAAAGTAGGGGAACCAATGGAATTCCAGCATGCGATTGACATGATGCAGGTGGAAGCACGTTCATTGATGACAGTCCTGTGAATGGTTTTCTCATTGATGATTACCTGAATGAGAAAGGAAATCTAATGAGGTAGGTGTGGAACATGGTTCTCTAGATCAAAACATATCAAATTAGAAACGGTAGGATCAATACCCCCAATAGCTAACAGCAAATATTTCCATTGAGACGGACAGTTGTGGAGCACCTTGAGAGCCGACATAGCTGACGGTGCCTAAGCCAAATCCTCACATATTATAGTGCTAAGCGGCTCGAGCGTTGGGATTGTACGACGATTTCCTTAACACACCTTGAGAGGGTGGTCGAATAGTGGAATCTGGGTTAGTGCACTCAATATGAAGAGGGATAGAACTCAGGGCAGAAGAAGAAGGGGTGGCCTCTTTCTCTTTCCCAGTTGTTGGAGCAGCTGGTAGTATTTTGATCTAGTAGCCACATTAATAGGCGTACTCATCATGAACACTTGAGATCCTGAGGAAGCCGATGATTGAGGTAGGTCTACCATTTGAGTTTGCTGAGACAGAAATGGCTCTTTTAGGACAGCTGGGGTCCCTTTAAGCAAACGAATAACTTTGGACCGTCGCAGACAATCCTTAGTATAGTGATCCTCCTCGCAAATGAGGCACAGATACTTAGGCTTCCGTTGTGAAGAATCATCAACAGACCACTTAGGAGGACCCTGTTTTCGAGAATCAACTTTACCCTTCCTTTTGCCTTTATTCTTACCTTACGAGGATTTGTCCGCTATGCTAGATTGGATAGCGTGTACCTATGAGGTTTTACCAGAGCCAGGTGGATTCTGGGAGGAACTATTGGAAGCAGTGTTTGAGACCAACTTCTATTTGGAAGAAGATTTAGCAGGGTTCTCGAACATTGAGCCAATTACTCCATCAACAAGAGGTGTAGCCTGTGACTTTGATGCAGTGGGATCGGATGATGGCAACGGAGCGTCAGGTAATAACTCATACAAAGTGTTACACTGAGAATAAACAATATCTAAGTATTGGGCATGAGCAATGGATTTTTCTTCATTAACGCATCCACCCATAGCCATATTGCAAACAATTGGCGCTACGAATGAATTAGTAAACCATTCGGTGAGAAACTGATGAGCAATCTCGAATTTGATCAGGCGACGTCTATGTCTCCATTCATGAATGTGGTCGGAGATGTGTGTCGCAGTATATTTCTTAAGCAATGTGAGCAAATAGATGTCAGTTTCATAGCGAACTGACAACTCGAAATGCATGAGGAAAGCCATGGCTAAAGATTTTAAGTCACGGTAAGTATTTCGAGGAAGCTTAATGTACCACTTGGATGCAGCACCTCTGAGGGTTCGTTGGAAAAGATGGAGATGAATAGAATCATCAACGTAAGAATTTGAAGAGCACCAGAGGTGATATGTCATCACATGGGCTTGAGGATCTTCTTTTGATTTCCCATCGAACTTAGGAAAATCGCTTGGGATCTTCGACGGAACCGAAGGCGAGTATGATGAATGAAGAATAGGATCATTCGTAAGGCGAGACACATCTGGCAACTCTAGTGTGGCCAAGAACGACAATTGAGTATTAAAAGGCATTAGAGGTCAATAAGCGGGTTCAACCGAAGGAGCCCATCCTTGATGGTAAGGATTCTGGCCCTAGAGTTGGGGATTTTGGCCATGTGGCATTTGATTTTTCCCCCATTGTGGGTTACCTTGGCCATAGAGAGGATTTTGACCTTGGACAACTTGGAATTGTATAGTCATAGGTTGTTGATAAGCAACATATAGGTTAAGAGGTTGTTGAGTCTATTGACCTTGGACATATGGATATTGTACTTGTTGTCCCTGAACATACGGGTTTTGGACCTGTTGCCCCTGAACAAGAGGATTTTGGACCTGCTGCCCTTGGACATAAGGATTGTACACTTGTTGCCCTTGGTCATAGGGATTTTGTACATCTTTCCCTTGGGAAAAAGGATTTTGTACCTGTTGACCTAGGACATTAGGATTTTGGGCCTACTGCTGCAGGACTTGACCCAGGCCTTATCCTCGCAAGGGTTTACCCTATTGATATGTATATAAGGGTTTCTGCTACCCGGGTTGGTTTTGCTGCTACAAGGGTTGACCTTGCAGCTACAAAAACTATCCCTGGGGATGTAGAGGTTGGCCGTGCGAAGACATAGGATGGGAGGTTTGTGGAGGATATTTCATCTACATGGATTGCTACAACTGTTGCGAGGGTTTCCCCTGCAGTTGTTGTAATTGACCTTGCCACGGTATCAATTGCCCTTGTTGTTGCGTGGACGGCCCTTGCTGCAACAAAAGTTGCCCTTGTTTTTATAGAGGTTGTCCTTACTATTGCAAGGGTACTTGAACACTGCCTGGAAAATTTCCAAACTGAATCTCGCCATAGCCACCGTGAACAGTGGATGAGTCAGGTTGAACGTACTGCCCAGACTGAAGGATGTAAGGCAGATTGACCATCCCTTGAGAACCATATGGAACATAAGGAGTTTGGTATTGAACCTCAGCCTCATAAGGCTACCGATACTTGAAATTTCTTGACCCAGACAGACCAACGGGATTTTTAACCTGTTGGTATTGGGCATTCCTTGATCCAACAAGACCAGCGGGGTTGTGGAAAACGCTACAAGAAGGTTGGTTCATGCGAACCATGTGAGCCTATGAACTACTCACATCGGTGGTGCCTAACACCATAGAAACATTTAGATTCTACCCCCCAAGTGGTGGCACAACTTGGCCACTTGCTGGAGGGATTGAAGAACTGATAATAACATTCTTCGAGGTCGTCAGTTGAACCAAACAGGTAATTGGGACAAACGATACAAGAGGGTTCAGAATGGTGGGTTGCACCAAGACTGAGGTAATGACCCGTTGGGCAGTCAGGTTCACAATGAATGGACCTGTACTAGACATGGCGCCGGATGCCTAAACATTGTTACGGTAAAGTGATCAGGCACTAGGTGTACCTGAAACCAATTGTGCCAAAGACATATCATTAGGTATCAATTCTCGATACACACTAAAGGGAATACTCCCTGTATAGGGGAAACCTTCAGGAGGAAATGGATGTTCTTCCTCCTCAGCAACATGTGGAGTAGAAACTTCTGACTCATCTGGAGAGGTGACTGGAGCATCACCTTTAAGTTCCATATATGTGAACAAACGATGAGGAACGACGGAAGAGGTACGGGGGGATAGCTCCAAATGAACACCTAGTTGATCGTACAGACTGTACGGACGTTGCGGTGATATCACAATAGGGTCGAACAAAGGATTCGGAGAATAGATAACTAGTACAAGCTAACCATCGGTAGTTGGCGAACTCTCTGTTGGCATTATGATGCATGTGTTGTACTTGATGGAAACCCTCTCATAAAAGAACATCTCAATTATAGATAATCAGATGGATCTACAAGAAGAGATATCAGATGTGATAGAATACATGACAACGCAAAGAAATCAAACGACAGTCCTTAGTATGACAAGTTAGCTTTGCCATCAAGTCCAAAGGGGGAGATTGTTGGCATTATGATTCTGGTTTGGCACTATGGCATAGGTGTTGTACTTGATGGTAACTCACTCAAGTGGCAGATCTTTGTTTAGGCACTCAACATCATGGAAAATGAGATACCCGCAGGTGATCCTAAGAGAAGCTGCAGACCCGCAGGTACGCTGACCAAGGAGTGCGGACATACCCACAGGTTCTCCGTTCAGAAGGTGTGGACCCCAGTACACGCACTTTTATGCAGAGAAAATCGCACGCACGTGGGAAATCCTATGGTGGTCCATGGTATTTAGCTCGACATGTTTGATCCTATGGTTTTGGTCTGTGGTTTTGCATCTAAAAGTATTGATCCAAGGTATTGGGTTCCTAGTATTGAATACCTATGGTTTTGGACCATGGTTTGAGTAAAGGCTTGCCTATAAAAAGGGAAGGAGATCATTTGGCTAGACACCCTTTTGATTTTGAACATCTTAAGATCTGAAATTTTGGGTGATCAGTTTGATAATGCTAGAACTAAATCAAGGAGAATTCTGCAAACTGTAAGGCGGATCTATTGATAAGTCGTGATCCCATTGGCGCATGATCAGATCTGTGGATCTGACAGTCTGTGGAACATTGGAGGACTGATAAATTGGCTCTATTCGGAGGTCCGCAGGTGATCCACAGCGCAGGTACGGAGGTACGCAGTGCAGCAGAAGGCGCAGGTGCGGAGATACGCAGTGCAGGAGAAGGTGCAGGTGCGGAGGTACGCAGCGTAGCAGAAGGCACAGTGCGGAGGTGCACAGAGGAACAGAAGGACCAGGTGTGGAGGTACGCTGTCAGGCAGACAATGCAGGTGCGCATCTGCGCAAAGGTACGTAGTACAGCAAAAGGAGTAAGTGCGGAGGTACGCAGAACAACAGAAGGATCAGTTGCAGATCTGGCGTAGTTTAGACACAGAAGAGCTGCGGATATTCGCAGGTTTTTTGTTGGTGAAGTTGCAGACTTTTCATGAAATCTATTTAGCTGCTCCTCTTTGTTATTGCAGTGTTCTGGGATCTGAAGTGATGTCAGGTTATTGGTACTGTGTTCTGATTACAACATTCTGAGATAGTGATTGATTGATTATGTTCATAAATGACTTATCTTTTATATGATCTGATGGGCTAGATCTGATTGCTAACACACATATTATCCTTGTATATGTAATGATCCGGTGATTGGGTGATTAAGAAGATTGATTGATTATGTGCTTCAATGATATTAATGGGTCCAGTATGAAAATTGGATGAAACGTGGCCTTTCAGATTATGTGTCGTGCTTCAGGTGTATCCAGTATGAAAATTAATGAAGCGTGGTACCCGGAGGAGAGAAGATTGTAGGTTGGTGCCTATGTACTAGTATCTTAGCTAGTACAAGAGCTAAGGGGGTGGTAGCTCCCTTCCAGTAGCAGTTGAAAACTTTGGAGCATTGTAGCAGGTAGTAGCCTGCGTACTAGTAAATGGATCGGCTAGTACAAGATCTATGGGGGTTGTAGCTCTCTGCAGGTAGAAGCCTGCGTACTGGTATAAGACTGCATCAGTACAAAAATATTGTAAAAGGATTTTCTTATTAAGAAGAAGATTGAGATGACTTGCAGCAGGTGGTTTTCTCCCACATTGGGTTTCCACCTTATATCATGGTGTTCATGTGTGTGGCTTATGTGTGATGATATGTTCTATTTTACTGCACTTGTTTACTGTTAATATGGTTGATAATGTTCTAATGCACTCATTAAGGATCAACTAACTGAATCATAAGAAGCTGTGGAAGTAGCATATATGAATCTGAAAATGGAAATGAAAAAGTTTTATTGATGTGATAATACTGATTCACCCCCCCTCTCAGTATTATTTCCAACAATTGGTATCAGAACAGGTCCTTCAGAAGAAACTTGATCGCTTGAAGGAAGATCTTTCATCATGAGCAATTACGAGAGGGAAGCATCAATCAGGCCACTGATTTTTGATGGGACAAACTTCATATACTGGAAGGTAAGAGTTACTACCTATCTTCAATCTCTTGGTACTGAATTCTGGGATATCATAGATACAGGGTATACTTTTCCATCAGCAACTCCTACAGATCCGGCTGAGAAGAATAAATATGAAACAAATGCAAAGGCAGTCAATACTCTTATAGGATGTCTATCTCAATCAGAATTCATGAAGGTTATGCAATTTAAATCCACAAAGGAAATATGAAACAAGATTGTTTTGAGCTATGAAGGAGATGATCAGGTAAAACAAGAAAAACTTCAAACCCTCAAGATTCAGTATGAAAGTCTCAATATGTATAATGATGAAAGCGTGGCTAATTATTTTCTTCATGTAGATGAGATTGTTAATTGTATGAAAAACTTGGGTGAATAAATAAAAGAGGCTGTTGTGGTTGAAAAAGTTCTAAGATCTTTGTCCTCTAGATTTGAATCTAAAGTTTCTGCTAGAGAAGAAAAGGAGAATCTACAAAACCTTAAAATGTCTCAGCTGCACGGAATTCTAACTGCTTATGAAATGAGGAAAGGAGGTCCATCAGACAGGAGAGTAGATGCCTTCAAGGCTTCAGGCAAAGGAGAGTATTATGAGTTAGGACACGTGTCAGAAGAAGAAGAAGAATCAAATTTTGTCAGAAATCTTCAACGGGGTACTGGAAGATTTAGAGGTAAGTTACCGTTCAAATGTTTTGCTTGTGGAAGAGTAGGTCACTATGCAGCCAAATTTCCTCATAAGGATAAGATTGACAAGGGGAAGGAACCTATTAGATGGAACAAGAAACAAAATGCAAATAAGAAAAGCTATTACACTCATGAAGATAGTGATGGACTATCAAATAGTAATGAAGATGGGCGAGGTAATCACCATAAACTTTTAATGGCCTTTGAAGATGATTACATGGATGCTATATATGTGGATGGTTTTTATGAAGAGATTTCTAGACTCAAAACATGTTTAGAAGAAAAGAATATGATCATTGATACTCTGCAATTTCAACTTGATGAAAAGGAAAATTCTCTTGAGAAGTTAGAATGTGAAATTGTTGGCCTTAGAAAAGAAATTGAGAAAACAAAGGCCCTTAATCTTAAATTTGTTAAAGGATCTGAAACTCTGGATGAGATTATCAATGTGCAACATTCCCCTCTAATCAAGACAGGTCTGGGGTATAATGGAGAAGCATCTCAAGCTTCCACCTCCAAAAGTTATCTTGATGCAGCAAGGAGGAGCGAGCAAAATAGAAATCATCAGGTAAATCAGGGACAGTCTTCCTCAAGAACAAACAAAGACTATCAAGAAAATCGGGGGCATACTACCTTAAGGACAAACAGAAGCTACAACAACCACAGGTAAAATATTCCCAATTTTCTTCAAGAATAAATGTCAGTAGAAACTACAATCGGTTGGAGGATAGTCGCAGGAATTTCTTCAATGGACAATGTTTCTCTTGCCATAATTTTGGTCACAAAGCAGTTCAGTGTGTTGCCTATAAAACAATCATGACTAGAGAAGCTCAAAAACAAAGAAGTATGCCTCCAATCACAAAGAGGACCTATAACCACTTTTCCGTCATTGAAAGTGAAATTGAATGTTCTATTTGTCATAATTTTGGTCATGAAGATTCTGAATGTAGGAGCAGATTTTGGAAGACAACTCAGAAGGAACAAACCTCAAGTGCCAAAACATGGAGAATGAAGGAACCGCAACTAGAAAGATGTGGGATAGCTTTATATGCGGAAGGACAGGAAAATCAATGGTACATCGACAGCGGATGTTCGAAGCATATGACAGGTGATAAAGAAAAA
>APFE030145146.1:0-10493 GCA_000404065.3 Pinus taeda | reverse complement strand
TCTCTAGGAGTACTAGACACTAATGGATATAAAACTTTTATTCAAGGTGTAGTAATGAAATTTTATAAATGAATTTCACTAGTAATGAAAGCAAAGAAGGTTGGAAATATTTTTCATTTAGAAGGAAGAAAAAAGTCAGATCATGTTTCTACAGTGTCTGAAAATGACACTAATTCTATTCGTTTATGGAATCAAAGGTTGGGCCATATGAGCGAAAGAGGTTTAAAGATTTTATCTGATCATAAGTTACTTCCTAATTTAAAGTGTGTTAAGTTAGATTTCTACAAACATTGTCTGTTTGGGAAACAAAGCAAGCAGAAGTTTAAAATTGGAAAACATACTAGTAAGGGAATGCTTGATTATATCCATTCTGAGGTTTGGGGTCCATCCCCTACAACCTCATATGGAGGATCGTCATATTTTGTATCTTTTATTGATGATTTCTCTAGAAAAGTGTGGGTCTACATGTTAAAGAAGAAGTCTAATGTATTTACAATTTTCAAACAGTTTAGAGCATTAGCTAAAAACATCACTAGAAGAACCATTAAATGTTTAAGAACTGACAATGGTGGTTAGTTTACTTCAAAGGAATTTGACAATTATTGCAAGGACGTTGGGATCGAAAGACATAAGACCACTGTATATACTCTTCAACAAAATGGAGTTGTTGAACGCATGAACATGACTCTTTTAGAGAGAGCAAGAAGTATGCTTAGTAACGCCAATTTGCAGAAGGAATTATGGACATAAGCGGTGGCTACAACTTGCTATTTGATAAATCAAACACCATCAACGGCGAAAGGATGCAAAATTCCTCAAGAGGTATGGAAAGGTCATCCTTGTGATTATTCTAAACTAAAAGTTTTTTGTTGTGATGCATATGCTCTAGTTCCGAAACATCAGCGTTCTAAATTAGATCCTAAATCAAAAAGATATATCTTTGTTGGATATGGTGATGGGACTAAGGGATACAGATTGTGGGATCCTACTACTCACAAGATCATCATTAATAGAGATGTTAAATTTAATGAATCCTCACTTGCAAATTCAGATGTAGATAATAAATTGAAACAGGATAATGTATCTAAGCTTCAACACATTCAGTTTGAAACCAGTTCAAATACTGATGATAGTCAAGATGAACATGGTTCAGATGCAATTCCTGAACAAGTTTCAGATGCAGATCATGAACAAGTTTCAGATGCAGATCATGAACATGTTTCAGATGTTGATCATGAGAAGTTCCTACAAATAATAATCAACAAATTATGGAAGTACCAGAAACATCTTTAAGGAGGTCCACAAGAATGAAACGTCCTCCTAAAAGGTATGATGATTATTTTACTTCAGTTGCTTTAATTGCTAACGATGATGAACCTTTGTGCTATCAGGAAGTTGTAGAAGGTTCTAAAAGTGAAAAGTGGAAAGAAGCTATGAAGGAAGAAATGATGGCATTAGACAAGAATGGCACATGGGATCTCGTAGAACTTCCTAAAAACAGAAAAGTTGTGGGATGTAAATGGGTTTAGAAATTGAAAAGGGGTGTTAATGATACATAGGACAGGTACAAAGCAAGGCTGGTCGCAAAAGGTTTTTCTCAGAAAGAAGGCATTGACTTTCATGAGATATTTTCACTAGTTGTAAAAATAGTTTCAATTCAGATTGTATTAGCATTAGTCGCTTTACTTGGTTTAGAATTACAGAAACTAGATGTTAAAACTACATTTTTACATGGAGATTTAGATGACGAGATTTACATGGAATAACAGGAAGGGTTTGTTCAAAATCACAACAAGAAATTTGTGTGCAGGCTCAAGAAATCATTGATGGTCTGAAGGAGTCGCCTCGACAATGGTACAAGAAATTTGATTCTTTCATGATGAGTCAAAATTATATAAGAAGTGAATATGATCATTGTGTTTACTTTAAGCAATTAAGTAATGTCATGTTCATTATCTTACTGTTGTATGTTGATGATATGCTTTTAGCAAAAAAAAGGATAATAGAGATCAATAGGTTAAAGGCTCAGATGGCTAGGAAATTTGATATGAAAGATCTTGGAGCAGCAAGACAGATTTTGGGCATGGAGATTTTCAGAGACAGGGGGAATGGTAAGCTATGGCTACCACAATAGAATTATATTGAGAAAATACTCTTGAGGTTTGGTATGAACAATGTGAAGCCTATGTCAGTCCCTTTAGCTTCCCATTTTAAGCTTTCTTCTAGTTTATGTCCTAATACAAATGAAGAAAACGAATATATGTCTCGAATTTCGTATGCCAATGTAGTAGGTTGTTTGATGTATGCGATGGTTTGTACTCGACCAGATATTTCACATGCAGTTGGGGTTTTCAGTAGGTATATGGCAAATCAAGGAAAAGAACATTGGTGAGTAGTGAAATGGGTGCTTCAGTATTTGAGAGGCACAAGTGATTATTGTATCACTTATAATAGGAGTAGTGAATTTGTTTGCGGATATGTTGATTCCGATTTTGTAGGTGATTTGGATAAGAGAAGGTCAACATCACGGTATGTCTTTACTCTTACAGGTGGAGTTATTAGTTGGATGTCAAAGCTACAGAACATTGTTGCTTTATCCACTACTGAAGCAGAATACATAGCCGCTTCACATGCTTGCAAAGAAACAATTTGGTTGAAAGGTTGTTTGGGGAGTTTGGTAGGTTACACGACAACATCAAGTTATTCTGTGATAGTCAAAGTGCAATTCATTTGGGTAAGAATCCGGCCTATCATAGTAAATCAAAGCATATACCTATCAAGTACCATTTTGTAAGAGAGGTTATCACTGAAAGGGGAGTCTCTCTTGAAAATGTGCATACAAAGGAAAATTGTGCAGACATGTTCACGAAACTAGTTTTGTTGGAGAAGCTACATTAGTGTTTGGCTTCTCTTGGCTTGCAAAAAAGATAAAATAATAAAGAAACAGGGTATCAGGCTAATTGTTGTCAAGGTGGAGAATGTTGAGATTTTATGTTTTATTAAATTTGGCAAAAATCTCATGTAGGTGACAACAATAGGATTTGTTGCTATATTAGCTCCATTTTGTTGAGGAGGAGTTATTGCATCCTATATTTGTTGTGAGAGAATTTATGATTCAATTTTATACTCCTAGCTATAAAAATATAAGCCCGTAGAGGATATTTAGTAGTGAAGAGAGTGTGTGAGGAATTAATTTTTTTTGGTAATCTCCTGTTGAATAATAAGATTTTCGATGCCTTTGTTTTGGTGGATGTAGCCCAGATTGGTTGGGTGAACCATGTTAAATATTCGTGTTATTTTTTATGATATTTGTATGTGCTGTGTATGCCTTTTAAATTTCCGTTGTGCATTGTTTGCTCCAACACTTTGGAAGGTTTTCCATTTTCTCTAATGACATTTCTCGATGCAAAAAATACCTAGTTTTAATTATTGTATCCAATGAATGATAACAATTTGAAGCTCATCTTCGTAATTGATAACACAATTTCAAATTATCACATGAGGATGTTCTACTCGATAGGATAATGAATATAAAATGCGGAATTTTGTGTTTGAATTTGGATATAGAACATAAGACGTTGGGGTGGTTAGGGCTAACAAAGTGAATGGATAAGGTTGAGAAAGGTAAAAAATGATTATATTTAAAACATAAGGATGAAAGTGCCATATCAAACATGGTTAAAAATGTGTCTAGATACATATGCTCACTCCTCAAAGACATTTGTAAAATAAGTACTTTCCATGAAGCAAAGGGAGAGAAGTCACATATAATGAAATACCATCAAATTGACAACCCAATTCTCCTTGCGATAAGACACAGAACATAATGAGCCTCATTGTGAGTTACAACGAAACGAGGAGCTAGAAAAAGGGACCACAAATAGTGCAACATTGTATCTTTTATTGGTATAATTAAGAAATCACCCTTCTCCCCTACAAAACTATACTTTCTATATTGTTGACCACATATTTTTATGGTTTTTCATTATGCTAATGCTAATGTGATTTTTAAGGATATATATTAGTGGTTTTCTATCGATTGTGTGTAGGTTACAACTATAACAAGCTCTAGGCCTTATATCTATGGTTACATCGTTAAAAGAACTAAGAATACACCTTCGAGCCTAAGTTGTCTTCCCTTTCCCTTCCAACATAAGGTGGACATTAAAATATTTTATTTATGGTGAGCATCAAAATAATTTTATATTCATTAGAAACTTATTATATTTTTAGGACTTGTTGATGGTGTTGGATCCACCAACGTTTAGGGGATCTCCCCGATATGAGGTCCCAATTAGACCTCACACCATTTAGTGTAGGAGTCCCATCCACTACGATGGCTCTATTTCCATATACTAGAGATTTTCCTTGGCTCTTACTGTTCATCATATGAGAGTGTTACGCTGGTACCTTTGAAAAGCAAGGTGAGTGTGCCTAGTGAGTACATAACATAACTATGTATAGTTTCTCTTATTGCAAAGGGGGAAAGAAACATGAGGCTCTAAGTGAGAGGTAATAGTACCACCCAGGATGAGACAAACGTGAACCGAGAAGGTATGGTTAGCATCTAGCAGAATAGTCCATAGTGGATGCGACAGTTGTTGAAACCAAAGTGTAGGGGAAGATCCGCCCACCACCGAGTCTAATAGTCTAATTGGAAAATATTCATTAGCACATTCAACTTTTATTATTAATTTCTTATTGATATGTTTCTAAGTGATCATTGTTGATGAACTCTCATGCAAAATTATAGTAATATTTGACGCAGCAACCGATTTTATATAATTAATTGCACTTATGTTCAATATTTTTGGAAGATATACCATAACCATTTATAATTAAGTTTAATATTAAGTTTACTAGCTTTAAGTTTTTAAATATTAGGTTTATATTTTCAAATATTAGGTTTGATATTTAGATTTAATATTAGGTTTAATAATAATAATAGATTTAGTTTTATAATAATATAATAATATTATTTTAGATTTATAATAATATTAGATTTGTATAATAATGGTTAAAAACATTATTAACGATTATTATTAATAATATTTTAGTATTAATTTCATTAATATTAACACTATAATAATTATACAAAATTAATATTAATTAGTAATAATATTTTCTTTTGAAAAAAAATCATCTTATTAAGTTTAGGTTTAAGTTTAGGTTTAGGTTTAAGTTTAATAATAGTATATTATGGTAGTAATAGTTAATAAAATTATTATTATTGAACATTATTAATAATACTTTAACATTAATTCTCACTAATATCAATATTAGCACTTATTTAACATTAACAAACGCTTATATAACATTAAAAGTAACTATAAAATACTAATATCAATTGTTATTAATATTTCTCTAAAAAATTAACTTAAAATTAATATTAAGATTAATATATCATTATTTACATTATAATAATTTGCATAGACTTTAATTAATTAATATACTTCATTAATATTATCATTATAATTAATATATTAATATATGGGAACGTTGGAGTGGTAATTGTTAACCTCGAAGAAAAAACAAAAATTCAGTACACATGGGGTCTTAGCATTTCGACAAATAATCAAGCGAAAGATTTTTCTCTCTCGCGTGGTCTGAAAATCAGTTTGGCTCATGATATGAAAAATTTTTCTATAGTTGTGACTCCATGATTATTATTCACGAATGTACGAAGCTTCTCGAGAACGTCAATCTTCTCAATGATGAAACCTCCTCAATCATGGCAAGGATTATTTATGTGTTAAAAAAAATTGAAAAGGGAAAATTGTTTCATGTGTTGCGTGCCAATAACCACTTAGCGGATGGTCACGCCAATGCAGTGGTGATGCTCAAGCAAGGCATTTTATGTATGAATCAAGACAAATCTTCATGTCATATCCCTTGATCTATAGCAGCAAGTCAACGTTGTACTACAAGGGTACAAGTCTTCAAAGAATTAAGCTGGTAGTTAAGATGGTTAACTCCCCGATGTTCCTCCATAGTTCTTTGGAGGATGGGATGGTTGTATTGAAGTTAATGCAGAGGTGTTGCTTCATTGGAATGCAAATTATGTGCGAGGACACGTCGGCATCATAGTTTCATTTACTCACTTGGATTCGCAATATAGCCATCCCCGCTGAGGAATATAGTACCATCACATTATGATTATGGTTAGCTCTAGTGATGGAAGAAATGGAGGGAATTTCCCTTAACAAGACTTTGAATCAACTAGCATTTATGAAGGGTAAGTTCGGGAGGAATATTGGAGTTGAACAAGGCATTAAATAGTAGTTGGTTACAGTGAGTTAATGAAAGGATAATAATCGTCCAGAGGTGGATTGCTACAAAGATGGCCTCCACGGATAATGCAAGTGGTGAAGGCTCTGGGTTCAAAAGCTCGGGGTCTAGTAATGGTAGTGGTGGAAGTGTCAAGAATTTGGTGGACAATTCTTGAAAACAAGTTATAAAGGAGATTGTTAAGGAAGTGAAAGAGAGTATGGCATTTCTTTATGCTCAATTATCTCGATTGGTTAAAGATATGGAATTATTATAAAATACAAAGGCACGCATTTGTGTCAATGTGATTAGCATACAACCGAAGGTGGATAACATCGTAACAGAAGTGGAAATTCCTACTATGAGCGTTTTAAAGGACGTTTTTTGGGTTAGGGAAGCGACGATGTAAAATGTTGTTGGTGTTGACGATGTTGTTTCTGAGGTCGTGATTGTTGTTGTTGTTGTTGTTGTTGGGGTTGATAACAAGGAGGATGTCACGGAGGAATTGAAGACTACTATGGATGAATATCCAGGAGAAGAATTCGTTCCGATTAGCTACTAAAATTTTCTGTTCAAATATTATATATATTCGATGTCAATATATATAATATAGTGGTATTTTCTAGAGAATCTACCGTTATAGTTACACTCGAGTACCCTATGTAAATAATTCTAGTAACATAAAGATATCATTCATATTCAAATTGATGGAAATGGCTAAAAGCATAATATTAAATTTCGTATGGGTCTTGGGCCTTTTCGAATTGATATAATGAAAATACTACCGTTTCTCTTAAAAAATAAATATTAATTAATGATAATATTTTTATATTTAATATTATTAATATTAAAGGTACATTTTACTAATGGTTGAATATTTAACCTTTCCTTACTTATGTTCTGTAGGAAAACCTTGTTTATACGACAAATCTAAGTTTTAGGTTGATTGCGTTATATAATATATTAAATATTATTTTAGGTTTATGATTTGTTTATATATTTTATATTTTCATTGACCCAATATTATAATTACTTAGGAGATTCAAGTTTTATTAAACACATATTCTTGGATTATTAAAATTTTGTTTCGATGTGTCTAAGTAATCAATGTTGGTGCAAAAGTGTGGTGACGTTTAAGTTAGTAACCAATGTTATATAATTAAGGATATTTATATTTAACATTTTTGTAAGATATGTCACAATAATTTATAGTTAGTTTTAATATTAAGTTTATTAATATTAGGTTTAAATTTTTAAGTATTAGGTTTAGGTTTTCCGTTACGTTTATATTAGGTATATAGTATTAGGGTTTATAATAATAATAATAGGTTTAGTTTTTAATAATAAAATAATAATGTCATTTTAGATTATATTTACATTATCTGTTTGGCAATATGATTAATAATAAAGTTTTTAAGATTCTTAAACATTATTTATAATATATATATTTTTAAAAAATTGATAAGATTTTATATTAATTAATATTATTTGGTTTAGGTTTAAGTTTTTTTTCTCAGTAAAACTAATTCTATTAAGAGGACGTATGGTGCAATAAGCAGTTACAACCAAGAACATAGGGTGCCGAAAAGGATAGGCTATCCACCTCGGCCCCTAAGAAAAAGAGAAGAGAGCTGAACTGAGCAAAAAGAAACAAGAAGAACAGAGGAGCAAAAACTAAACAACCGATTCTACCCAACATGTGTAGAATCAACTATTCGGCATTTTTTCCCTTTCTTTTTACCAACTTTGACCCAATCAGGAGGACTCTGCTGAACCATCATGATTTGCAAGCTGAGGGGTGCTGACGGGGAGGATTCCTTGTTTGAGTCCAAGGTGCGGGATTCATGATTTCTTTTCTGTGAGATTGGTGGGATAGCCAAATCCTTAGGATCCGTCGAGGGTGGATCTTGTGCTAGCTTTGCTTCCATTCCTTCCTATGCCAGCTTTGCTTCCATTCCTTCCGCATCCTCTTCCTCTTCATCCGAACTAAAATCAAAGTCATCCATGGGGGGGGGAACATGAGGCTTCCAACTCTTGGATTTCTGCTTGGGGTTGACTTTTTTCTTTTGGGCAGCCATCGTGGTACAGGAACTCTGAAGGTGCCCTGTGTGATGGCAGTTTCGGCATCGAAAGGCTCTGTTCTCGTAATCTAAGGTTTGAGTCCAGTGGAAGTCTCCAACTTTGAGATTGATCTATTCAGGGAGACCATTACTCATATCTATTTCTACACAGATTCTGGCAAAGGTGTATAGGCCCAATTCGCCTCTAGAGACATCTGTGTCTAGCAAGCGGCCTAGAGAGCTGCCAATCCCTTGGAATACAGCAAAATGCCAAAGGTGTGCCGGGAGATTTGGAAGTCTGACCAAGATAGGGAGCTTGGTGATGATTGCTATAGCAGGATCGAAATCTGGGAACTAAGGGGTGAGGAATAAACCTGCTGAGTCGCAGAACCATGGGCCTGTAGTTAAAGCTTTTTGGTAATCCTTTTCAAAAGTGAACACTACAATGAAGAAGCCCTTTGAGCAAAACAGCACCTTGCAGTTGTTGGTCCAGTTAGAGTGAAGCCATTGGTAGAGGTTTTCTGTACGTGGCCATAGCCCATTGAACCTGCAAATGATGGAGTGATCTGCAAAATTTTGGGTTTTCTCATCAAACGATGGATGCATGATTTCGATGGAGGGGGTTTCCTCCAGTTTGTCCACTAGAAAAGGCTTGGGACCCTGAGCTCATGGAACTGTTTTCTTAGGTATCTGTGCATTGACAACGTCTTTGTAAGAAGACGCTTTAGCTGAGGATGGCTATCCTACAGCTCCCCCTCTCAAACGAAGGCTAAAAGTAATGGATGAATTTCTCTTAATGTTGTAAAAAGGCAGGGGAAGGTGATCCTCAAGTTATTTACCTTCGAGGAGAAGTCATTGAGCTGCAAAGGGTATCCCCAACTTGGGATGCAGAGCATGCTTGAGGTCCTGCACAACATCCGACGAGCCCACCCATTGTAGCAGAGTTTTGCCAGACATGAGCCTGATCTCGATCTGGAATGTGGCAAAAAGATCAGGGTTCTGCTCTCCTTTGCAGATCCGAGACGAGATGAGGCTGGAGATTTGAGGAGCCTTCTCCTCCTGAGCTTGCCATAGAGGTTTGAGAGGAGAAGAGGAAAAAGTCCAAAGGTCCCTGAACCTGTCATTGTGTTCCATCCAAAAGAGCTTCCAGATGTTTCCTCCAGGTATATCCAGGAAACTTAAAAAATTCTGAAGGTCATGAACAGAGTATCGGCTACTTTGGGGGGAGAGAGAAGGTAGTTATAGAAATGAGCAGCCTTCCAGCACAGCGTATTTCTTCTCAGGAGCCACCATCTGAGGAGAAACGTGAGCAAATTCTGCATTTTCATCCTTAGCCAATGCGTCTGCAATCCGATGGGGGCGGCTGTTACGAGATACAGCTGCAGAGGTCCAAGATCTGGCTGCCCTAGTGCTGAAGGCGAGAAAAATGAGAGCGCGGGGAGCTTTCAAAGAATATTGGAGGACCTGTGTATCAGAAGTTAAGAAATAGACCGGCCTTCCTCTACTGAATCAAGCTTCCCCTTCATCAGCAGGGCCGAGCAGAGGCCAAGTGGTGGCCGAGGGCAAGGAGGCGACAATGATGATGCAGTTAGGGTTCATCTTTGGCTGCACAAAAAATCCAGTCTCGATAGAGAGTTGCTAGTAGGTCGGTAACATTGGTTTAGGTTTAAGCTTAATAATATTAGGTTAGTGTAATAATATTTTAGTATTAATTTTCACTAATAATATTAACACTTATATAAATACAATTATAGGATCACCAATCAATGTTATTTAATTGGTTTACCCCAAAAAAAATTAATCATAAATTAATAAGATAATATAAAATTATGTTTATTTATAGTTGAATTTTCATTAAATTAATCAATAATATATATATTATAATAAAATAATATTAACTAATCCAATTTATGTTAGAAATAAAAAGTTAATCCACAATGGATGGAATTAGTAAAACCTATTTTTTAGTTATATTAAAATTTATAATATTTTAAAAAAAAATTAATATTAAAATGTAATAGTAAAACCTTGATTGTAAGACCTTAAAAATAAACACGATACTAAAATTCTTAATTTGGAAAATTATGCTGAAAAATTAGTACAACCATCTATCTATAATATACTTATAATGAACCATATTCAACTATATTCAATTGTAGTGGATGA
>APFE030145144.1:0-16530 GCA_000404065.3 Pinus taeda | reverse complement strand
CGAGATCGGTTACTTATGTATTATAAAAATTTCATGGAACAAGTCCTTTTACATACGGTAGGTAAAACAGAGAGGGAAGGATCCAAAATGGGTACGCAGACTCTTGATCCTTGTTGGTAAGCTTGCGGAGAACAGTTTGAAAAAGATAACGGCTATATTGTCGAACAAACGAACGTACTAATAGACAAAATTTACAAGACATATATCTTGAAACTACTGCTGGTTGACAGAGTCATCGGGCTGAGGTTCCTTTCTTGCACTGGCCCTTGTCGAGGCCTCTGCTTGCATGCTCTGAGTTATTGTTTTGATGTGTGCAATTGCTTCCTCCATATGGTTGCATTTTTCCTTAAGACCCTCTATATCTGCTTTCTGTTTCTCCATTTTTTTTCTTTTTGATCTACTGTCAGGTTGGAATTCCTCCTTGAGTTCGTTGAAGTGTTTTACAAATCTTGCTATCATGAAGCAATGGGCTTTGCATAAGGTGCAGTTACTGTTGGTGATGACTCGCTCTAAGGGGTTCGCAGTTGAGTCACGATCTTCCTGTTGCTCTGCCATTTCAGGGTCTTGCTTGGTTATTACTTTGTAGAGCTGCTACAGAGGGAAGAAACAGGAGGAGCAAAGGACAGAGAAGAGAAGGGAATGAGGAAGGGGGGAGAACTGAACGAGTGCGCTCTTCTGTGGAGGAGCAGATACTACAGTGAGGGAAACTAGAAGAGGGGAAGGTAACTGAAAATTGTGAGCTGCCGGGGAGAAGGAGAAAACTGCAGTAGTTGAGCGCTGGATCAGATAGACAATGCACCGGTTAGCAACTAGAAAAAACCAGAACCTGAATAAAATAGAGATTACCACAGAGAAAGGAGGACGGCCTCCTGTCCCAGCCGATCGAAAGGAAACCGTTGCATCTGCACCGCTCCAGAGGTATACTGAAGGGGGACGCTCCTTAGCACTAATAGACCTGTGTGAAGAGAGGGGGTCTCTGCTGATTATAAAGAAGGGAGAGGCGCTGGTAAGGTGGTTCAAGTGAAGGATGCACAGGGATTTGGCTGAGCTTAAGATCAGATCGTGGATTTTTTTGCAGACAGAGGAGATTTCGATGTGATGGTTTCCTAACTTCTGCTTGAAGATGGCGTTGTGGTTCTAGTGATGCATGAGCCCATACCTGATCAGATTGGCAGGGAATGCGTCAATCGCATGCTTCAAGGTATTAAGGGGATCGATGACACAGGAGGTGAGGACTGCCGGTGATTTGATGAGCTTAGGGAAGGGGGCAGGAAGAGGGATATGATTGCTGAGGTGATCAAAATTCTGAGAGTTTGGAGTGTGGTAGAACAGGCTACGGGATTGGATTTTCATAAGTATTACCATTTTCTCTAACTTGTCTAGTAGGCCTACTGGTTGCCCTGTTGGCGTAGTAGTCAGCTTCTGAGTTATTTTCCCTCATGACGTGTTTGAAGGTGGCGCCCCCCAAGTTGTTGATGTTGTCCATGATCCGAAGCTTGAGGTTGCTGAGGGCTGTTTTTTTGGACTCGCCCCCTGTTGCCATGGCTGCAATTAAAATAGTCGAGTCTCCCAAGATGATTGGGCTTTGTATGCTCATTTGCTTCAAGATGGTTGTGCCTAATAGGAGGCTGTAAGCCTCGGCCTTGTTATTGGACATTTTACCCAGGCCCCATTCGTATGTTATCAGGACTTTGCCATGCTGATCTCTTATGAATCCCCCTGCCCCAACTTTCCCCGGGTTATTTTTAGAGGCTCCATCGAACTGGAGGGTGGGTCGCTTTTGATCTAGAATCCATTGGTTTACTTCCTCCTTGGTGCCTCTTAGCTTCCAATTATTCCTTCTCTTGTATGCTTTGTAAAGGGGGTGATTGCTTTTGTCAAAAATAAGGCAGAATTTTTTGAACCAGTCGATCTCAGTTTTGTGCCAACTGGTTCGATCTGGTTGAGACACACAATTGGCGCTTATTGTCTCAGAGATAAGGGTTGTAGTTTTTGCTAAGGTGCAAGCTAGATTGGGCTTCTGGTTTTTAAAAATGTAGTTATTTCGGGCGAGCCAAATTTGCCAGTTGAGCGTTGAGGGGATGCATTTCCACAGATGGATAATGGAGATCTTATTTTTCTTAGAGTAAGGATAGCATTTCTCCCAATTTTTTTTAAAAGAGGTGAGCTAGTCGAAGGTCTCTCCTATACTCAGGGGACCGATAATGTGCTTCCAGCAACTTTAGGCAAAGGGGCATTCAAAGAAGAGGTGATGGCTGCTTTCCTCCTCAGCTCGACAAAAACACCAAATTGAGGGACCAAGAATGCCTCTTTTTTTGAGCTTCTCGGTAGTGAGTATCTTACCTTTGAGAAGGGTCTAGTTGAAGAACTTGATCTTTGGCAGGCACTCAGATTTCCAGACTACTTTGTATAGGTTCCATTTGTTTGTTGCGATGGTGTCTTGTAGGAGTTTGTGTCCCTCTTTGACTGTGAATTTCCCTCCACTAGGGTCCCAGACATACCTATCATCTGCCATTTTGTTTGTGGGAGCTGATCCTGAGAGGGATATCTTAAGCTCAATCCAGAGGTCCCTGAGATCGTTTGGGGGAGAGAGGCCCTTCCAATCATTCCAGCTATTGTGATCCCATAGGGAGATGTCGTATAGAAAGTTCAGGTTTTTTGCTTCCATCCATGTTTGGAGGGGTCTGAGATTTTGGATTAGGTTCCTTGGCTTTGCCCCCATGATTCTGTCAGACCAAATATTTATCTCATTTCCGTTGCCAGGCACTTTTGAAACATGATTTCTAAATTGAGGGAGGACTTTTTTGATGAGCTTCCAAACAGGAGTGCACGGTCTTTCCACAATTGCTTTAGAGAGGACATTAGAATTCAGGCCATTGAGATACTTCCTTTTGATAACCTCCACCCACCAGGAGCCTTTTCCTATAAGCATTCTCCATATTAGTTTGAATCCCATAGCTTTATTGTAGAGGCTTAGAATTTTGATACCTAGACCTCCTTTTTCAAATGGAAGAATAACTTGATCCCATCTGACGAGGCTGAATTTTTTTGAATCTTGTCTCCCTCCCTGCCACAAGAAGCTTCACATAATTATTTCCATATGTTTGTGGGTGCTTGCAGGAGCTAAGGTTACAACATACTGGTAGATGGGAAGGGCGGAGAGAATAGCCTTGACGAGGGTAGTTCTTCCTGCCAAATAGAGCCAAGACATCCCCCAGCTTTGAAGCTTTCCTCTCATTTTTCTATATGCTTTACCCAAATTTCTGATTTGACTGTTTCTTTTGCTAGGGGCAGACCCAAGTAAGAGAAATAGCTCCAATTTCTTTGCAGCGGTATGTCCACGATCGTGGACATTCTTTGCATGATTTGCAAGGGTACGTTCCAAGTGTATATCTTGCATTTTTTGTTGTTTAGCCTTCCTCCTAATGCTGTTAGAAATGTGTCCAGGATTTTCTTGAATATTTTTGCCATCAAGCTTGAAGCTCCCTCGATTAGAAGAGTGTCATTCGCAAAAAGTGAATGATTGATTTCTTTGATCCCTCTTTCTATGCTGATTCCTGTAATCTCCTTTTTCTTGCGTAGTTTTTCCAGATGGATGCTCAAAGTTTTTTCCATTATGATGTATAAGAAAGGAGAGATAGGGCAGCCTTGCCTCAAACCCCTAGAACTTCTGAAGTAACTGCTCGGTCTGCCATTGATTAGAGGAGCGGTCCAGGGGTGAGAGTTACACTCCATGATGATGCTAATAAAGTTGTTGGAGATCCCAAGTTTTCTGAGAACTTCTCTCAAGAAATGATGGTTAACCCTGTCAAAGGCATTTGCCATATCTAGTTTGATGATCATGCCTCTTTCCTTCCTGCTGATGCTACTGGGGATTCCTTCTTGTATCAAAATGACATTATCCGTGATTTGTATACGGGGAACAAATCCACCTTGGTTCCCTTAGATGAGGTGGGGGAGGAGTTTTTTAAGTCTGTTAGCTAGGATTTTGGTGACTATCTTGTAGGAGACGTTGCACAAAGAGATAGGTCGGAAGTGATCAAAGGAGAGGGGGTTTAGGTCCTTGGGGATGAGGGCAAGGTGAGAGGATTTTGTGTTGTCCCCCATCTTGTGTTTTTGGAAGACATTTTTTACCATCCTTACATAATCTTTTTTTATTATGTCCCAATGGTTTCTGTAGAAGGCCACAGTGAAACCATCTGGTCTCGGAGCCTTGTCTTGCTGCATGCTGAAAGCCGCCAACCTAATTTCCTCCTCTGAGACATCCTGGTCCAGATCTCTATTTTTCCAATCAGTGATTTTCTTCTGAATTGGCCTAAGGAAATCCGTGTTATCCGGAGAATGAGGGTCTGCTGATAATAAGGATTGAAAATGTCTGTAAGCTGCCTCTTTGATTCCTTCTTGATCGTTGATCTCTTTCCCCTCTGCCAAAATTTTGTCGATTTGATTTCCAGCAGATCTGAGATTTAAACTGTTATGGAAGAATGACGTATTTTTGTCTCCCGCCCTGAGCTAGAGACACCTTGATTTCTGTCATTGTTCTTCTTCCTCCATTCTATTTTGCCTGTATAGTTCCCTGTACATTTCATTTTCTTGAGTTTGATCCTCCTCTGTGTATTGTATGTTCTCTTTTTCCTGATTCCATAGTTCTAACTATTTATGGAGATCCAATTGTTTTTTGTTTTCTACTCCTGCATTATCTCTTGCCCACTGCTTGATGGCTGTTCTGAGAGACTTTAGTTTGGTTTCCCATGTATAGTGGGGAGAACCAACGACTTCTTTTGCCCATTGTTCTTGAACAAGTTTTCGAAAGTCTTCTTTGTAATCCCAGGATTTATTATATTTGAAGGGGAGAGGCCACAAATTTCTTCCCTTGTCCAGTATCAAAACCACAGGGTTATTGTCTGAGGCAGAGGCTTGAATAATTTTGCTTTTGATTAAGGGAAAGCTTGCTACTATTCTTTCATGAACAAGAATTCTATCTAACCTCTCTTTAATGTTGTTGATGCCAGTTCTTTTGTTATTCCACGTATACTTCCTGTTATGAGGAGGGATATCAATTAGATTGTGGGCCTGAATTAGTGTTTCCAGCGAATCCCTTGAGGGGTCTGTGAAGAACTTCCCTCCTAGTTTTTCATCAGCTTTCCTTATTAGATTCAGGTCTCCTCCCAAGAAAATATTCCTATCTTGAGCTGATTGGAGATCTGAAGTTATTGAATCCCAGCATATTGCTTTGTCCCGATAGTGGTTCGGGGTGTAAATGTTGTAGATAGTGTGTTCCTCTTTTGAGACTTTGTTTTTAAGGTCTGTTCTTACCCACCAATTGCAAGAGTTTTGATTGGTAAGGTCCCATTTATTTTTGTTCCATATAGTTCCTATGCCTCCTGATGCGCCTGTTGCGCTTATTGTTGTACCTGTGTAGATTTTGCTTCTTTTGATGTGGTTTTGGAAGTCTTGATCAGATATTTTGGTCTCCTGGATGAGGAGGAGATCTGGCTGCTCCTATTTGATTAGATCCTGGACTGCGTTTACTTTTAGGGAGGAGCCCATCCCTTTGCAATTCCAAGAGACCAGAATCATCATTTACCATTTTTTGTGAGTCCCACTCTTCTCTTTTGTCTTTTCCCCACTTCCTTTCTGCTTGTCTAGATATGTGTCCATTGCTTGTTGAGTTCCAGTGGCCATTTCTTTCGGTGCTGTTTCATCCCTGATTTCTTTGTTTGACTTCCTGCCTGCTTTTCTAGGAGGGTCAGAAGTGAGGGTATTCTCTTTCATTTTGTTTCTAGTTAGTATTCGATCCACGGTTGGAGGATGCGAGGACGGAGGTTGAGAAACGGAGGTGATGACTGCAAGTGCAGTGTCTCAGGGAGATGAGGGGGGAGAGATGGGATCTACGACTGACAGAGATTCAAAAGGGTTGGAGGATGAGGGGAAGGGGGGGCTGAACTGGAAGGGTGGGAAGGAACAAAAGGATTTTCCAGGAGGGCCTTCGAGCTTGGGCCGAGAGAGGGATTAGAGTTTTTCTTTTTAACTTGTTCCCATGAGCCTTCATAATTTTCGACATTTCCATCAGATTCATTTATTTTTAACTTGCTACATCTATTTTCAAAATGCTCATACTCGTGACATACCTTGCACTTGAACGGTAGCTGCTCGTAATCTACCTGTTGGATGTGTGTCCATTGATCCACCTTGATCTTGATAGCTTCCGACAGGCCTTTTCCTAGGTCTACTTCGACGCATATCCTTGCACAAGCATGCATGTTCTCCTTTGGTTCAGATCTATCTATGTATTTTCCGACTGCATTCCCAATGGCCCTGACTGATTCATCTCCCCAGCAGTGGAGTAGCAGATGAGGAAGACGGACCCAAACCGGGACTGTGTTTGGGATGTCCATTTCCAGATCAAAATCAGGAGACCATCTATTCAGATAGAGGCCTCTTGAGTCCAGGAAATAGGGACCATTTCTAAAGATGAGATTCCTGTCCTCTTTTGATTCGAACAAAAAGGTGTAAAAGCCTCTTCTACAGAATCTGATTGCTATTTTTCCTTGTATGATCAAGTTCCAGTTATGTTCCACCCATTTTTGAATGGATTTGGGCGAGGGCCAGAGTCTAGTGAACTGGCCTACCAGACCTCTTTCAGCTAGAGAAATTGCTGCCTTCCTCGGGAGGGAAGGGGGAAGTGAAACTTCAGGTATTTCATCAAGTTTCTTGACGAACTTAGTCGCAGATGGACGGATTCTTGATGTTGCATTCTCTGGGATAAGGGATGTGAACAGTTTCTCATAGTCTTCCGGATCTGGGGGTGGGGGATCGATCCCAGCCATTATGGAACCAAGGCGCAGACTGTCCAGGAGGGGGCAGAGGCTGCAGGGAAGAGCCCCGGAGCGGGGACTAAGGAGGAGGCCCAGAGAGAAGACGGAGGCGCGAGGAGGCCCAGGAGGGGCGCTGAGAGAGAAAGCCTAGCAGCAGAGCTGCCAAGCGGGGTCCTGAGGGGCGCGGGTCAGTCTGACAGAGCCCTAGGCCATCAGGGCGATCACCTCCGGAGCAGCCATCTCTTCAAGAATTAAGATTAATGAGAAAATTATAAATATTAATGTCCAATTAAATAAGGAAATTCTATTGAAATTGATGAATTATATGAACTAATTTTAATAACTGAAGGAGATTAAGTGAGTTAAGAAATTATGATTTGAACTTGAATTTTCATTTAGAATATATATCATAAATTTAGATTTTGATTAATAGATTTGAATTTGAATTATAAATTAAAGTATCATTTGACAAATCAATGTTTCCTATATCTTTATTAAAGCATGGCACTATTTGTTGCAAATCAAATAAGGTCGATTTGCAAGGTCATCCTTGATTACAAGAAAGGCGGCCTGTGGTGGGTTCGATTTGTGGTAACATTGCAATGATTATTGTTTTCTATTTCTATTCGAGTTTTTTTGCTTTTCAATTTCTTTTAATTTCTTTTTCTTATTCATGTCTTTTCCGTTTTTAAGATCATTTTAATACTTTCTCTTTTGTGATTATTTAACACCATGATTTATCGTAAATTTGCCCATTCTTTTTCAAATTTAGACCAAGTTTCATATGATTTCCAAAGAGATTCATTTGACATTATGAATTTATTGAAGCTATAATTAAAATGTTAAAGTGAAATTATAACTCATTACCTTTTTTTTTCCCGACTCAAGGACAGTTTTAAAATTAAAATGTTGAAGTGAAATTGTAACTTAAATATATTATATTTTTTGGTGATAAATTTGAGAATTTTCAACATTTTTTTTTCAAATTTAGATTAATTTTCATATTATTTATTTGAATTTATGAACCAATAGAAGCTAAAATTAAAATGTTGAAGTGATATTGTAATTCAAATTCATTAGTTTTTTTGTGACTTATGAAGATTGGTATGAGATCTAAATTTAGCATCTCATTAATTTTCATTGGTATCTAAAATAATAATGAAGGTATTAAAGTAAGAAGAAGTTAGTGTTTGCATGAGAACTAGAAATACCAATGAGTGTTATTTCATGGATCACATGTGACTCAATTCACTATTTAAATCTATGTTTGATTAATTATACTCTTTGTGATTAGTACTCTACATGGGCTTGTCTCACAACTATCTTGATTCCTTGTCTCCTCCCACATCTCTCTTTAATCTCAACTTTTAGTCTACATTTCAGTGTGGCTTTCATTTTTAAAGAATTAGAGAATCCTTTTGCTATTGGATGGAAATTTAAGCACTGTGAAATTTTCCAATAAGGATATTTGGGATTAATTGGAAGACCCTTCACATGAAACTACAAATGTTGATACAAGAAATCTTATCATAATATATTTGAACAACCTTATACATACCACATGGTTACATGTTTTTTTTTCTCAAGGAAATTCATTGTCATGGTAACCAGGCTTGTGTATATTTAGGATTTTGAAGGAATCAAGCATTTTCCCATTGAATAAAACTCAGTGGTACCCATTACAACAAATATCATGACAAAATGTGTAGTCGTGGTGACCAAGCTTGTGTATATTTAGGATTTTGAAGGAAACAAACATGTTCCCATTAGGTAAATCTCAGTGGCATCCATCACTACAAATATCATGACAAAATGTGTAGCTAGAATGTGGTTCTCATATTCTCTTTTCAAGTACAATTTCTTGCCTAGAACATGGAAATCCAACTATAATTAAGAGGTTTATACTAGGAAATGAAATTTTAAACCAAATTGGTAAGGTACAGGTTGTTGTATAAGAAGCAATAAGTATTTTTTTTAAGAAGTTTCATGAAACTTTGTAAGGGAATTGCATGTTTTGACAATTCATATGAGAAAACAATTTCTTTTATCCCCTTTATTTCAACATTAATTCTAATTCTAGCAATACTATTTTTTGGTTCTTTTCAAGAAATACATTCTAGGGAAACTCAAGAAGTGCTTCCTTTTATGTGGACTTATCCCTCTTACGGACAAGAGCGATCTCCCTAGACCTTAGAGAAATATAGTAACAAACAACCAGGAATTGCTACCTTTCTCTAGACTACCATTGACTGAAACAAATACTATGATAGGGGTCACTTACTGTTTAATCAAAATGATTGATGAAGTCCCCTTTAAAGCTTTTGACCATCCGCTTCTCATTGATGCTTTATATATCTTCCCATCTCTTCTCACAACTTCTCCATGATGTCTTGAAGGAGATTTGCATAGACAGAAACATACACAAGGTCAAAGAATCCAATATATAGTATAATAGATAAATGAACTAATTAACTCAATCATATATAAAAAACTAATCAATATGTAATCATAATCTATGTAGGTGATCAAGGAACATTACAAATTATATCAACAAAGACATAATTGAGAAAAAAAAATTGTCTTTATATTAATAAAATGGAGAATAGTCTTACAACCTCGAAGCCTTGATGTTGCAAGTCCCTTCCCACAATATCCAACCCTCTCCTTGAATTAATAACCTTCCAACCTTATTTCTATAGTATAATCCTACTTCCAACAGTCCTCCTTAATCCTTAAGCCTCGGTTAGCTTTAAAGGCCAAGGAGGAGATGTTTGGGATCCATTTTCCAAGGGATGAGATCCACTATTGGTGGGATAGGGGCTCCACAAAGAGAGGGAGTAGCTCCATGATAGGATGGATCATGGCTAAATAGGCATCCATTCAAAGCTTGTTAGTCGGGATAGATACGACTAACAATGCTTCTAGAATTTACTTTTTATTTTTACATTCATTAAGTCATGTGCACAGGTCACAGTGTAAGACAAAGTGCACTAATGCGCAATTTCTAATGGACTTTTCTACGTATGCACAAAGATTGACTAGGGAACTACATAGGAAGCCAAAAATAGGGTTTTGAACCATGAGATCTAGGAATTCCACTTTCATTGGGATATTTTGGATTCTAAATTTGTAGGGGAATACTTTAGAACACATTTATAGATAGCGAAAGAGCCAAACCGATTGTCATTTGCCTAATGTGACAAAACGACGTGTAACACTTCTCCACATTTGTGGATGACATCCTTAATCGATTAGTGTGGCTAATGTATGCAGATTTAAGATGGATATATGTTTCCATAGATCTAGCCAAATTTTGAAAGACATTGGCAACAACATTTGAGCTAAACCTTTCGGCTAATTCGAGTACCACTTGACATGTTCTTGATGAGATTTTTCTTAAACGTATCCATTTTATTTCATTGCATCTTTATTTCTTTGAGTTATTCTTTTAGCCTTTTGTAAATTTCCTTTTAGATATTATATTTTTTCCTTATATTGTTAACATGGCTATAGGAGCTACTATTGCACTCTTGTTTTACTTTTGCTATGTATTACACTAGTTGTACTTTTATTCCCATGGACATATTTCTTGGTCATTCATTGGACATTAATAAAATTATCTCAGCTTATTTTATCTACCTATTAACTATGCTTTGTGGATTATTGTTAGCTATATTTTATTAGTTTTTTCTGAAAATTTGTAGATTTTCAATTTCCTTGTCTACTATTTTGGATAGAATTTCAAAATCTTGGTCACTTTTAGCTTTGTACTTGTATTTTCAGCAATCTAGAATTACACAAGCCAATTAAAGAGCTTAAAGACAAATCAAGTGAGCTTAAAGAGATGACCAAGGAGTTGGAAAAAATGTAGCTCACTTTGCATACTATGCCAACCATGAACTAGTGCTGAGTAGAACATTTTCCTAACCTTATTTTTTATAGGCTATGACATATTGTATGTGTCAAGGAATAAAGACACAATAGAGGGAGGTCTTGGTTTAGAAGAGATGACACCCCAACACATGTAAAATGGCCAAAAGAATAGAGAATTTATACAAACATGTTGATGTAAAGACATTTGTGTATACAAGTCAAGCTTCTATGAGAAACTAGAAGCATTATTTGGATATTTTGGAGATGTAGATAAGAATTCAAGTTTGAGAACTTGTTTCTAGAGAACATCATTATATGGATATACTTTTTCAAATATTAATAAGGAATTTCTATTTTTGTGCATCTTCGTATAATCTTATTAAGAGGACAAACAAAAAGCTCCCAAATATGCTTGCATTTAATTTTCACATTTATCAATGTTTTTATGCTATTTTAGGATTTTCCCTTGTAACTCTAAAGGTAATGAGCAAGGCATAAAAAAAAATCATTTGAAATCCCCCGTTGAACAAAACTAATGTAATACTAAACGAAATTACAAATGATCATATGTTTTGAATCCATACCATTTTTAATTTGATTACATTTTCTAATTAGCATTGAATATTTTGTTTTTCATAGAGAAAAGTATTATTTCATACTATAAAGGTGACACACAAAAAAAGGGTTGAAGATGAGGCTTACCAAAACTCATACATGTACAATAGGAGGAAACAACAACAAGTGTTATAATGTGAATAAGATTTTTTTAACTAAGTGATGGGTACTAACCATACAATTAGGTGCTTCCATACACTCTTTATAGGAGTTTGTAACCACCCATATTGACTTTAGTAGCAATTAATGGTACCTTTGGAGAGGCACATTAACCCATGGAAGACAAACCTGGAAAAGTAAATGTATACCCTTGGAGAGGCACTTTAACCCATTGGAGACAAACATGGAAAAGTAAATGTATAAAATGGATATAAAAAACATTGTTAGTTTGGTAAGAAAAATAAATTATTAAAACTTTTAACATGTAATTAACCCACCCTAAAACTTTTAACATACTTGTAATAAACTCACCCATAATGAAATCAAAATTATTCAGTGCCCCATAATTTATATGCATTAGGAATTAGAATGAAATTATTATGAAAATGTTCTTTATGTGTTATATTTATTGCATGATTAGCTACACATGTGATTTGTATGCATCATGAGAAATGGGGGGTCATAGTTGGGGCTTAGGCCCCCTAAAAAATATTTCGGCAGTTTTTAATTGTCACTTTTAACAATTTTCAACACACAAATTTCACTTTTGGTGGTTTTTTGGCACATAATTATTGTAGACCATGGTAATGTAATTATGATATAACTATATAGGATTAATGGATGCCACATAATGTACATATTTTATTGTAACATTGTAAACTAATATTATATACTAAAAAATCTTTCTAGTTTTCCAGATTTGGATTTCTTAGGTAAAATCTCTATTTTAAATGTCTATGTAAGCCATCACATTTTTTCTTTCTTTCTTTTTTTCTCTCCCTTTTCTTTTTAAGAGTTGATTGTTGATCACTCTACCCATTTGTTCATTGTTTATACTCAATATCTTGGTACACATTGCATCTCTAATGTGTGTTTACTCTTAGGCTTTGACATCAATGATAGAGGGATATAAGAGGCCACTCATATTAATTTTTGTTGAACATACTTGTTTCCTACACTTAAATCAAGTGATACCAATTGAAGAGAATAGAGAAAGACTTAGGAAACATGCAAATTTTCCATCACATAGTACATTGTGATACACTTTTCTCCCCTTAAACTTTTCCTTATCCTTTCGACACAAGTATTTTTCTTTGGTACCGATTAAATGAGTTGTAATATTGTACCAAGCCACAATTAAAGCTACTCCTAAAGTCAAATATAATATTGCACCAATGGTTGATCCAGATACCAAGATTTCTCCTTTTTTATACCAACTATATAAGCTACATTTCTATTGGCGTACAACTAAGCCATTGCATACTAATTCCAACAACAAAATTCTTCCCCTACTTAACATGAAAATATACTTATGCTCATTACTATTTAACCTAATTGTGCTAACCACTTATAAGATTGAAATAAGACAAACAAAAAAAAAAGATTTGAAAACTTTTCATTTCTTGTTTTGCTTGAACAATCAACTACCCCTGAACACATGCTACTGCTAATATTGCATCTCCCCCTGAGATTATTCACTATTCTTCTCTTTGACCTCCTAAAATACACCTATTGTTGAAAAAACTCGACATACTCCCTATTTTCTTTTTCTTATTAGATATTCCTACAGATCTGTCTTTACTTTTGACACCAACTTTTGACACCATCTTTACTTCAATTCAATTTTCATATTTCTTTCTATCCAAATGAACATTACATACTTCCCTCAAGATATCTTCAATGGACCTTTCAAATCACCATTATTGACTTGTATCTCACCATCAATGATTTGTATTGTCTTTATGTTACTTGAGGTGTTGTTGTCCCTCAATTTTATTTTACTAATGTGGTAAGAGAGATAACATTCTCATACTACAATCTTTCAATTTAAATTTATTAAGGACATATGCATCATTTGAGGTCCTAGTTATTGTGGCTACAATTTACCATATTCTCCCTTCCTTATTTTACATCCTTTAGATGTGAATGTGACCTATTTTTTGTTATTAACCATTCGACTTACACTTAAAACATTTTTGTTTAAAACTTCAACAAACAAGACATATTTAGCCTCACTTTTCTCATTGTCAAGGCAAACTAATCCTTTTCCCATTATTCTGGATGGTGTATTGTCTTTGAGAATGACACTAGCTTTTTTTACTTCCTTTAGTGAGATATGTTTGCCTTAGTATCCTGTTGTGTGACTTGAGCAATGAATATATACATAGCATTGTTCCTCTTTATCTTGACTACATAGAGCTAAACTACATTTTCTCCTTTATATATTCTTTCTTTTTCCATGTCCTTATGCTTTCTTTACTGCTAATATGAATATGTAATTTTTTTGGTCCTTAGCTTGATTTGTGCCTTTGTTTGCATAGTTCTAATCTCTTTTCTTGTGCATTGAATGCACATTCTCCATATGCCATGGATTTCCTTGAATTCGAGTATAGAGTACAAATTCACACTCTTCTACTTCTATATGCCTCTTTTCCTTCAATTTTTTATTTCTTATTCTAAGAGGAAGGTCTGATTTTTTCACTTCTACACTCAACTGCTTTGTGCCCATATTTCTTACAATTATAACATTCGATGTAATTGAGAAAAGGAGAAATTAATTTTTTTCTTCTATGAATACACCTATGGTAATTTTCAAGTATGTTGTCCCTAGTTCTTGATGACTAATAAGACTCATTTCTAACATGATTATCACCTAGATAGGCTTTACAGGGGAATTTTGTTGAATTCTTTCTTGACCTTCCTAGTTATTCAGATCGTTGTAAATTTCCCTCTTTTGATTTTGTTGATTTATATTTTCCTTAGCTACATTGATGTTAGGTCCTTTGATTTCATTAACATAGCTAATTGGATCTTTGCCTTTAACCTTGTTGGTTCTTGATTCTTCTTCATAACCTAGACCAATGTTGATGAGAGGAGGTCTTTGAAAACTAAGATTACCATTTAAAATCTTGGTACTCTTATCAAACTTTTGATATTGAGTTATCTATTCATTTCTCTTTTCAAAATAATTTCTCAATGGTACAATCTCAACTTGTAATCTCTCACAATGACCTTCTCCTTCAATCAATTGGCTAGTCGTCACTTCTTCCATTCTTTTGGCCTCTTCTAACTCCATTTTTAGAATAATCAATCATGAAACTTTAGACAAGTTTCCTCCTTTCTCATGCTCCTTGGATAACTCCTTTCTTAAGGATGAATTCTCATATTGTAGTATTTCATAACTCTTTTCCTTATGCTTTAGTTGCTTTTATAATACTTCTTCAATTATTTTTGCTTCTTCTAGATGGACCTTTTTACGATTCATTGATTTTTTATTAGAAGAATGACTTTCTTTTTCAACATTTTTCAATTGTTCCTTCATTCTTATTTTCTCTCTTCTATCCTTATTTAGCTTATCTAGAGCAGTAATCAAATCTCCTTCAAGATTTACTTATATTATTCTTCATCTAACTCATTAGGGGAGCTAGCACATTCACATCTAAGATATATTTCGATTTGAACTCCTTTTGCTTCTGAATCTAATATCTCTTTCTGATTAGCTTTAATTTCTTGAACAATATGATGATCCTGTATAGTCATGAACATAGATCCTTCTTCATCACTACTATATGTATATCTATCTCTTTTTTATGATGAGAAATCATCTTCTAAGGAGTAAATATTTTTCTTATTGAGCTCATAAGATTTTCTCTCAACATCATGTTCTTCTTTATCACTACCATTTTCTAAAATTGCATATAAATATTTAGAAGAAAAATAACTTATTCTTCTACAATTACAAAATAAAATAAACTTGCCAACGAATTTCACTTCTTCCCCATATTCACTACTCTCTATCTCAACATTTGATAAATTAGTAGCATTGTGACCTATTTCTCCGCATTTGAGGCATTTAATACATTGCTTACATTTTTTTGATATCTTTTGTTGTCTCCTTATGATCTAGCCTTTGTTCTTATATGAGTCATCACTTAATCAGTCATGGTATTTGATCTTCCTTAAATATTTGTGTACTTTTTCCTTCTAAGAATATTTGTTGACTTTCAATGCCATGTGAGCATCGTCATCATAGCTGCAATGCAACTTATTGCATATCTCTTTTACAATTTCACAACAAATAACCTTGTCGTAATTTGATTTAGACAACCCATTCAATATTGTCTTCATAGCTTCAGTATTATAATCATTATTCTTCCATCTACAATAGATAGTCATGCATCCAACCCAAGATCCTTTAAATAAGCTTTCATTCTTTCTTTGAGAGTGCATAACCTGATCCTTTTAATAATGGTACTCCATATGGGTAAATATAATCTTTGTTAGCAATGATCCCTTGAGATATACCTTCTAGCGGTTACAAATTATTCTCAAATTTCTATTAAATGAATAAACTTTGATACCCGTTGTTAGAAACTAGGATAATATTGAGAGCAGGATGAATTAGCAGTATACATGTTTCTCCAATCTTTAATATTATTATGTTATCACTAATCAATCAGAGAACAACACCATTGATCAAACATCATACACATATGAGACACATATATTTACATGGAAACCCATAAAGGGATAAAACCAAAAATATTCCTTTTGTTTCTAATTTAAATGCAAGCTCCAAGCTATTATTACATCAAAATTTACTGGCACCAACTAGAAGGGGATAATCATCCCCTAATTTTGAAGCACCAACTTGCAAGAGGAACCAAACCCTTTTCATTTTTCAAGCACCCACTCGCTATTGGCACCAAACCCCACTTTTTTCAAGAACCAACCTACTAGAGGCACCAACCCCCTGATGTTTATATGCACCAACCTAAAGGAAGAACCAACTCCTTGAAGTTTATAGGAAGCAATCTAAGGGAAGCACCTACTCCCTAATATAGAAGCACCACCCTAATTTTCCTAGTAGATCCCTTTTTTATCCATTTTCAAAATCAAACCCATAGGATTTATTTAAATTCAAATAGTTGGAATTATTTTTAATGATGTCAATTATTCAACTCTCACACAACTAGATATTTTACTGCAACACAAATATGCTCAAACCTCCAATATTTTATATTTTTGTTCTCATCTTATTTGAAGCTCTTATTCTCTCTCACAA
>APFE030145139.1:40264-62249 GCA_000404065.3 Pinus taeda | reverse complement strand
TGTACCATAATGAATCATTTTGCCAGCTAAATGTATCAGATGTACTGGAATTTTGTTGTAACTTTCGAATAAGTGCCCACACTTCTTCATCATTCTTCCCTTCTCCCTTGCTTTGTTTATCCAATCTCGTTGGATAATAGAAAAGGCACACAAAAATGCTTCCACCTCCTCATCCTTTCTTGAGAGTGCATCTTCCACCACATTTTTCTTCTCTTCAGAGGATAATATTTGTTCTAAAAAGTATTTAAGGCTATCATGATCCGTTTTTAACTTGAAGTGTCTTCCCATTAGGTAGGGTGGCCATTTCTTAAGTGCATGTAGTATTGCAAAGATTTCCTCCTCATAAATAGCTTTGTGTAAAAGCTTTCCGTTGATTGGACGACTTTCAAAAGCAATGGGTATTTTAATTTGCATTAAAACAACACCAATTCCATTTCCTGAAGCATCACATTCCAAAATAAAGGTTTTTGTGAAGTCTGATGCAGCTAAAACCGATGCTTGGTACATTGCCTCTTTAAGATGTTTGAAGGCCTTTGTTGCTTTTGGAGTCCATGAAAATGCAACTTTCTTCAATAATGTTGTTAGAGGTGTTGTTATTCTCCCATAATTCTTAACAAACTTGTGATAATACCCTCTCAACCGGAGAAATCCTCACAGATGGTGTATGGATGTGGGGATTTTCCATTCCTTAATGGCTTTAATTTTGCTAGGGTCTACCTTAACTCCTTCATGAGATACAATATGACCCAGATATTCCACCTCTTTTACTCCAAAGAAAAATTTGGACCTTTTTGCATATAATTGTTTCTCCTCCAATAGTTGTAGCACCCTGTCAACATGTTCAACATGATCATTCCAAGACTTACTATAGATTAGTATATCATGAAAAAATACTAACATAAATTTTCTAAGGAAGGGTTTGAAAATGGAATTCATCAAAACTTGAAATGTAGAAGGTGTATTGGTAAGGCAAAAAGGCATGACCAAAAATTTATAATGACCCTCATGAGTTCTAAATGTTGTTTTCAGAATGTCTTCAGTCTTCATTCTAATTTGATGATATCCTAAACGAAGATCCAACTTGGTGAGGTAAATTGATCCATGCAATTCATCAAGTGATTCATCAATGATAGGAATGGGAAACTTATCTTTAATAGTGAGTTGGTTGATCTCCCTATAATTTGACCACATGTGCCATGATCCATCCTTCTTGTGCACCAATACTACTCGAGCAGAGAAAGAACTTTCACTAGGTTAAATTATACCAACCTCTAGCCTTTCTGGAACCATACATTCAATTTCACTCTTGTGGGCATAGGGATAGTTGTTCGGCCTGATGTTTGGAGGAACACTTCCTGGAATCAGATGAATAGCATGATCATGATCACGAATGGGTGAGCGACCTTTGGGAGTCTCAAATACCTTGGAGTGATTATCCAAGACTTTTTGGAGATCTCAAGAAATAGATGATTCCGATGTGGGAACATCTAGCGAACATATTTGTGTAATTACACCTCTTTGTTCCTTTTTTAGAAGCTTTGTCATACCGTTAGAGCTGCTTATCTTTCCCAGTTTCCATGCAATACCCCTTAATTCAACTTCCTTTCTTTTCGTAGAAAATTTCATGAAAAGTTCTTGAAAATTAAAAGATATTGTACCCTAGGATTGTAGCCATTGGACTCCTAGTACAACACCAACACCTCCCATTGTAATGGAAAGCATTGAGTAATTCAATACATATTCTCCCATGGATAGCTTGATATTATGGCACTTTCCAGAGAAATTTATCGTTCCTCCATTTGCAACCATCACTTGACACTCTAGCGCTGGATATAGGGAGAAATTCAATTCTTTTGCTATCCTACAATGAATAAAATTGTGGGTACTTCGTGAATCAATGAACACTATTACCTTTTTCTTCTTGATTTGTCATTCTATCTTGATGGTTTGAGAAGTGGTAATTCCAGCTAATACATTACAAGATATGTTCGGATTCATTTCTTCTTTATCTAGGCTTTATTCCTACAGTATATCCTCTTCTTTTGACCTTTCTTGCTCATTTTCTTCTTCATCGTCATAATCTATGTAGAATAATTTCCTCTCAACACATTTATGACCTTAGTGTATTTGCTATCACAATTGTAACAAAGCCCTTTTGCTCTTTTTTCTTCCAATTGTTGTGGTTTCAACCTTATAGGTTGTGGAAGACTAGGGGCAACAACACTTCCATCTTTATAGTTGTAAGTGGTATGCTTCTTGGTTGCCATAATTTTGCTTCCCATTTTCCTTGCTAACCTGAATGCCTTCTCTGATGAATCAAGTTCCCAAAGGAGAATATCATGTTGGATATTATCCTTTAGAGTCCATATGATGACATCAATCCTATGCTCCTCTGGAATATTTTTTACCCTTATGTTCAATTTTTGGAACTCCTCAATGTGCTCCATTATTGAACCCTTTTGTTTGAGACTTATCAATTGGCTAAAAAAAGTGTTGCTTTTTGTATCGTCATAATCTGCTATCAATTCTTCTGTAAAAATTGCCCAAGTGATAATTTGTTTATGAGAGCAAAGTCATTGATACCATACAAACAAATTTGGTTCCAAATATAAAGTTTCAATACGTACATTTTCTATGTTTTGCACATTATTGAGATCAAAACATTACTCCATCCGTAATATCCATGTTGTGGGATCCTTGCCATCAAACTTCCTCATATCAATTTTTGGAATATGGTGGGTCTTCGATCCAACATTAGAGTCTATGAAATCATGATCAACATCTTTTTTGTTCTCATCATGAGCTTCCTTTACTACCCTTTCATTAGTACGCATTTCTTGTAGGAACTTTGTCAAATCTGTCTTCAAATTTGTATTCAAATTTATCTTCAAATCGTCCATTCTAGCTTCCATGTAATTCATCTTAGCTTTTATCCCTTTCTTTAAACAATTCATCTTAGCTTCTACGCCTTTCTTTAAACAATCCATCTTAGCTTCTACATCTTTCTTTAAGCCATCAATTTTAGATTCGGTTACTTTTTGTGCAAGTGACACTTGTTGCACCTGGTCTTGTAATTTTGATGTATCATGTTGCATTTCTTTCTCTTCTTAGTGAGTCATGCTGGAGCTTTCAAGTTTCTTACAAGGTGTTTGCATTTTCTTTCCTCGGGGCATCAATTACCTATAATAATGCTTTACTATGACCTTTGAATTCCTTCAAACTAATTTTTCAAACCAAGCTTATGCTACACACCTTTTTTCACTTTATAGGAGCTTGATATTGAATTTGATGTATCTCTATAATTTCGGATCATCCAATTCTAAAATTGCAACCTGCAGTAGCCTTCTACGTCCTCTTTCCAATGCCACCAGTCTGATCGAAATTGGATTCTCCAGGGAAGAGCTATGCCAAATCTCCTACAGTGACCTCATTATAGACTAGTTCAGTAGAGCGAACTTGTAGGACATGCCACAAGTCACTGTTTCGACCTTTGGCTCTGAAAAATATATAGAATAAACAAAATTTTGTCCCTTTTCTGTAATTTCTAACCAAATTTCAATCCGATACTCAGAGAGAAAGTAATAAACATTTTCTCCAGTTCACTTGTTTGGAATGTAATTCAGGAGATTGCGAAAACACCAACTTCTTTAGATCATATCTCCGCACAAATAGTGCCAAAAGCTCTAAAATTTGGACCATGGCTTAGTGCGATTTCCTCTCAAATGGGTTTTTTTTTAGCTTCTGAACCATTGTAGAAAACAATTTATAGCAAGAATGTCACGATGACCTATCTGGAGGAGAAAAACCCTAGAATCCAAAGCTCTCATACCAAATGTTATGAAACCATCTCACAATAAGATAGAAAAGACAGATCAATGCCTTAGAATTCAACCTTTTTGAGGGGGAAACCTCCTTTACATTACATAAATGAACAACTCTTGGATGATTCAAATGAAAAAACCTCATTTCTGTATATAGGAGTCTAAGGAGTCACAATATAACCCAACCGACCTAACAATAATAATATAAAGCCACAAAAATAACAATAGAGGGATTCTATGGGGCACGGTAATAACAATATGGGGACAATAGGGGCACAACAATACTAATAATGGATACAACTACAATAGTAATGGGGTAATCACTAGTATTATAGTGACCTAACATTAACCCTGTATCTATCAACTGTAGAGAGGGATCAAATCCCTCGAGGTGAAAAACTATATTTTGAGTGAAAAACTTGAGAAAAGGCTTGTACCTTGCGATATTTAATCCCTCTAGGAGCTTGATTAATATGGCGTTAAGATGGATCTAGGGTGGTTATATAATACTATATCTTATCTATATTTGTATCTATGTGTCTCTTTCTTATTCTCTCTCTCTGTATTTCACCCCCCAAACTTACACACACTCTCTCCATATCTCTCTCTCTCTATCTTTCTCTCTCTCTCTATTCCCTCTCGCTCTCCTCTCTCCCTCACTCTCTCTCTCTCTCTCCTTCTCTCCTCTCTCCCTCACTCTCTCTCTATCTCTCACTTATCACTCCCTCTCTCTCTCCCTCCAGGTCCTTCCCTTCCTCAATCTCTCTCTCTCCTTCTCTCTCTTGAGTACTTTCTCTCTCCCTTTCTATGTCGCCCGCACCCACACCCATCACTCTCTCCTTCTCTTTTCTCTACAACTCTGTCACTAACTCCTTCCCTCTCTCCTCGCTTTCCCCTCCATCTATGTGTCTCCTTCTCTCTCCTCCCCTTATCTCCCTATCTCGCTACTCTCTTATTCTCTCTCTTACCTCCTCTCCTCTCTCCCTCACTCTCTCTCCATCCCTCCCTTGTCACTCCCTCTCTATATCCACCTCTATCTCTCTATGTATTTGTCATTTCCTATCATTCTCTCCCCCTCCATCTTCATATCCATCTCTCCCTATCTCCTTCTCTGTATGCCTCATTTGCTCTTCTTCTTCCTCCCACTCCTCTCATCCCTCTCTCTCTCTCCCCTACTCTCTCTCTTCCTCTCTTTCCCTCTCTCTCACCTCCCTGTATCTAGCTCACCCCATCATTCTCCCTTTATTTCTCTCTCTCCACCCTCTACTTCCCTCACCCTCCCATATCACTCACCCCCTATCTCTCTTAACTTTGATCACATTATATTATGTTTAAGAAATTATCTAAATTAAAAAGCTCAATTGGTTGGAAAATAGTAAACCTACATTTTGGATCAATCATGTCAAAGAAAATAAAATAATGAAAAACATAAAAGAATCATGCAGTATCTTTTCTCCATTATTGTTAGTCATTCTCTTTGATCTAATTGCTCAGATCCTTGCTTACGATGGAACTATGTTGGTTATTAATAATAATATTTACATTACATAGATTTCACATCTCTGTATCTAAAAATATTCTTATTTTTACTTTTTATTAATTCCTTGATTAGTTTCTATGGGAATATTTTTAATACTCAAGAGGATAGAAGGTTAAGATATAGCTCAAAAGAGATTATAATTTTTTGCTTTTATTTTTAACAAAAAAATGTTATAAAATAAAATTAAAATACAATATTTATAAAACATTTTGATTATGAAATAAGTTATGGTTTCTAGGCATGTGGTATTGATAAGCAATGGTATTGGTCTATGGTATTGTAACAAATACTATTTACAAGTTAAGAATATCCATGGTAAAGTGGGGTGAATATCCATAGTAAAGAATAGTGTCATATTGTTATAAAATATTTTGATTGTGAAATAAGTTATCATTTTTAGGCATGTGTTATTGATAAGCCATGGTATTGGCCCATGATATTATAATAAAGCTTATTCACAAGTTCATAATATTGATAGCAAAGTGGGCGTGAATACCCATGGCTAAAAATCTTGTCATATTGTTATAAAAAGATAATTGTGAAATAAGTTATGGTTTTGGGCATGTGGTATTGATAAGCGATGGTAATAGACCATGATATTGTAACAAATCTATAACAAAATGAAAATATAAAATAATGAATTTCATTATTTTTATGACCTTAAATTTTTATTATTAATTAAGCTAACATTTAAATGTTTACACCCATCTCTTACAGGTTATATTTACTTAATTCTTTATTTATACTTTAATATTTTTTATTCCTTTTAACTCTTTTATTTAACAACAACATTTCATGTTTTACATACTTACATTCATCTATTATCTACAAGCAGAGAAATTTTGACTTTATTTTAGGACATAATAAGACCATTATACTTTTATATTTGATTTTTTTTTTTTAATCAACTTAAAATAATTGTGGAGGAATTTTAACTCGAAAAAGTTTGTTATTCCAGCAAACACCAAAAAATCACTTTCGTGGATTCAGTGAAATTATTAATTCCCGGTCATAAAAAATAGAATATATAAATTCGTTTTAGGGTAAACCCAACCCTAAAAATTATATATACTCGAACCTATCTCTCACATCCATTTGGACAATTATTCTGTTCGTTCTCATGTTCTTTCGCAGAGCGAAGCAAAACTGCGGAGGAGAATTCATGAGATCTACTGAAAACCCTTCTTACGCCTCTCAGAGAAAAGCGTGACTGCGGAGGCCAATCCATTAGATCTACTAAAAACCGATCTTACGCCTCTCAGAGCCAAGCATGACTACGGAGGCGAATCCATTAGATCTACCAAAAACCCATCTTACGCCTCTCAGAGCCAAGGGTGACTGCGGACGCGAATCCATTAGATCTACTGAAAAGCCCTAGATTAGATCGTTTTAGACGTTCGTGGGTTATATCATCTAAAAAGCCATCGATGGCTTCGGAAGCGAACTCAAATGAACGACACTTGGTCTGTGTGGTGGAAGGAACAGCAGCCCTCGCTCCACACTGGCCCACGCTTCGAACAAATTACATTCAAGAATTGTTGAGGTGACCTTATTTATCTGAGTAGTATAATTATTTAGCTAGGTAGCTTGTTTTCGTACTTGCAGAATGCTTCTGTATTCTGACTCGCTTGTATGCATGTTATCTGTTTCGCTTGTATGCATGTTATCTGTTGCGTGCAGCGACTTTTGTAGAAAATACGAGGACGACCAGGTACACGTCTCCTTAGTTCTAAAGATGCTTTGTTGTAAACTGAATATCTGTTTATTAATTGATCGATCCCCTTCATCAATTAAATGGTATGAATTGATTTTGCAGCCAGTTTTTATATAGTAAGGTTTTGTTCTTGAATTTATGTTGATTGCGAATTCTAGGAATATGTTAGAACTTCTTAACAGTTTGATTTTTCTTGTTTGTCATTAGGGAAAGTCAATTGCTTAATTTTTCTTGACTGTTCAGATTTCAAGATATTCTCAGAATCTTAATTTTGTTATAGAGATGTTTGTGAGATTATTTGTCCAAACAAAAATAAATACTATCTAGGAAAGTTTGGATACAGATTAATTTTAAAATGAAAATTATTCACAGAAAATGCATGTTAGAAAAATAATTTGCTCAAATAATAAGGTTAGAAGAATCATTTGCTTAAACACTAAGTAGAATATGTTTGGGTACAAATTCTAAGATAGTTTGACTTTTCTTGTTTGTCATTAGAAAAAGTCAATTGTTTAACTTCTCTTGACTGCTCAAATTCTAAGATATTCTTAGAAACTTAATTTTGTTGTAGGGATCTTTGTGAGATTGTTTGTCCAAATAAAGATAAATATAATCTAGGAATGTTTGGGTACGGATTAATTTTAAAATGCAAATTGTTCACAGAAAATGCATGTTAGAAGAATCATTTGTTCAAATAATAAGGTTAGAAGAATCATTTGCTTAAACACTAAGTAGAATATGTTTGGGTACAGATTCCAAGATATTCTCTGAATCATAATTTTGTTGTAGGTATGTTGGTGAGATTATTTCTCCAAATAGAAATAAATATAATCTAGGAATGTTTTGGTGCAAAGTAATTTTAAAATGAAAATTGTTCACAGAAAATGCATGTTAGAAGAATCATTTGTTCAAATAATAAGGTAGAAGAATCATTAGCTTAAACACTAACTAGAATATGATTGGTCTACTTGATGGAGGAAGGCCCTGACTGCTACATTTTATACTTATTTAGGCTTCTAAACTAGCTAAAACAAGTAAAATAAGTGAACTTTAACAAAGGGGAATATTGATTATAGACAGTTTAATGAGTCAAAGATGATCAAGTACTTGCAATAATTTAAAAAAAAATTGTGTCTCATAATTGTTTGTCACCCATGTACCTCAATTTGTGAAGAACAATAGCTTCCTAGATTTTGTTTAAATTTTCAAATTATTATATTATAACTTCTAAAACTAGGGATTTAGAAAACATTGTAGGAATTAAAAGGTGATCATTAGAGTTTGTCTTGAATTTATGTAATGTTTTGGACTTGAATTTATTTTGATTGCGAATTCTAGCAATATCTTAGAACCTTGCATGAGAAAAGGTTAATTGTTTGACTTTTTATGACCTTCATATTGTAAAATATTAGAATGGCCATACCTTGGTAGTAAAGTTGATTTACAAGAATGAGTTCTTGTTTTGAGTTGAGTTTGTTCTCTGTGTCCTATTTTTAGTACACCATATTAAGAAAGATTCAGGGTTATTTTTATTAGATTTCATGTTTTTTTTTTCCCTAAGAAAAAGCGAACTTTTTATTAAGTAAATAAAAAGTAAATAAAAAGTTACATTGGAGATGCGTGAGCATTTCAGCTTGTGCTATTTGACTGCAAGAGCCATCACAAAAACCGTCCTTTCCACAAGTTTCAATATTTGAGACAGCTGAAAGTGAAATAGAAATGAGCCCCCTGCTCATCATTATCTTGTATCATAATGTCCTTTTAACAACATAAAAACATCATATATGTGGCTTCCTTATAAAGGAAAATAGCCGGTACAAAAATTGTTGTAGTTCTTTGATTTTGGAAACCAAGTTTTACAAAAATAACATCATGAAGTCTGTAATAACAAGCAACATATATAAAAAAAAGTGTTGATATTTCCCTTGTGCTCATGTATAAGGAGGTTGTTCTGATGTGTGAGTCTGCCCCTGAATTTCTTCTATGATTTTCCAGCTGCGCATATTTTGTTGCAGACCTTCTTTAGAAAGCTTGTCTGTTGTTTCATTCATGTCCGTGTAAATATGGTGTAAAAAGATATTGTTAAAAGATGATTTTAAAACTATGATTTCTTCCAACAGAGGTTTCAGAATTTGGTTGTTACATGAGCTTTTTCAATTGACCCAATTGATGACATTTAATGAGTCTCCAAAGATTTGAATAGTGATGATGTTCCTTTGTATAAGCCAGCATACGAGCAACTTCAAGGCTTACAGTTCTACAAAATTGTTTGTTCCTGACCCTAAACCAACTGAGGCTTTGAGGGCATGGTTTGGGGTTTCATGGATATGTATGCCAGCACCTCAAAGCATGGTTTGGGGTTTCATGGATATGTATGCCAGCACCTCTTTGATGACGACTTATTTATTTTGCCTTTGGGATTTTTTCTCCACAGGTTCTAGGATGCTTGAGTAGATGGATACGCTCTGAGTAGCTGTGATAACTACCGGAGTTTCCTTGTCAGGAAAATACTCTTGTTTCTGGCTATCCATATCCCCCAACATAGGATGAGTGGAAGATTTCGCATATTCCCTTCGCGGTATTGATTCCACCATTTTGTCCATGCTTCTGATAGATTTTCTCCTCCCATTCAATCTTTTTCTTCAATAGTTTCTCTACCTCCCCTGGATTTTTATTGTTGCTGAGCATTTTAGGAAGAGATGATTGATGGATTCCACTTCAGCCTTACATAGAGAACATCTTCCTGGACCCTACATGTATCTTGACTGGAGAATGTCCTAGGTTGGGATTTTTTTCCTTAACACACACCAAAAAAACAGCCTAGCCTTTGTCGGACATTTGAGCTTCCATAAATGCTTCGTCCACCATTCTTGTTCTCCCCAGCCTTTTCTAGACATGATGAAATTGTATACATTTTTTGGAGAGTACTCTCCATTTTCTGCATGTGCCCATAGCAGTTGGTCCATCATATCTTTAAGCCCGACATTTGCTCTGGAAAGCTCTTGAGTATATGCTTCCCAATCATTCCACCATCTTTGCTCTAGGCCTAGTTCTTCTCCATTTTTCTAGGCTTGTCCCCACATAGATGAATGGCCATCTTTTTCCACATGATTTGATGTATGAATTCCTATGCTTTCTAGATGCCTGATAAGTTCAGGGCATAAGGCAAATTTCTCATTGCATCCTACCCATGGGTCCCTTCCAATCCTTAGATTTCTTCCGTTTCGAATCTTCCATGCAAGGCCTTGTTCAATTACTTTGAAGGATTCCACTGTTGCTTTCCATATCACCGGCCCCTACTTCTTCTCCTTAATTGGATTTCTGATCCATTCCTCTAAAGGCATTGGGTCAATATATTTCACCACTTTGGTCCATAAGTTCTCCAGCTTTATGAGTCTCCAACCAAATTTTGGAGTCAGTGATAGGCTAAAATCAGGAAGGCTTTTTATCCCCCATCCTCCCCATTCTTTTGGCCTTGCCACTTTCTCCCAGGAAACCCAAGGCAGGACAAAATTCTCCTTTGAGCCAACCCACAGGAATCTGCTACAAATTCTCCTTATTTTCTCCAATGTACCTTTTGGAACCCATGTTAAAGCTACCCAAAACACAAGAATGGACAATAGCACTTCTTTGATTAGAGTCAATCTCCCCGCTCGGGATAGCCATTTGAAGCTCTACTGGGAGATTCTGGCTTCAATTTTGGCAATCAACCAGTTCCAATCCTCTTTCTTGTATGGATTTGGTTTTAGCCAGAATCCAAGATATTTGAAGGGGGATTCCATATTGCTTGTTTGATAGGGAAAATACTGTTGCATTTGGGCCCTTTCTTGTCTGGATAGACCTTCCATAATTAACTGAGATTTCCTGGAGTTTATTTCCATTCCTGAAGCTTTCAAGAATAAATCAAGAATGATTTCTAATTCCTTTGTTTCATTGGATTCTCCATTTGTGAAATCCAATATATCATCAATAAAAAGGAGATGAGAGATGTTTAGATTTGTAGCTACTTATGAACCTTTCATCTTACATTCCCTTTTAGCCTTTTGAATCAACTGACTTAGCCCTTCAGCTACCAAAAGAAAGAGGAGAGGGGACAAGGGGCATCCTTGTCTTAGTCCCGTCTATCCTTTGAAAAAGGGGGTGGCTGCTCCATTGATGAGGACTGCATAGCTGACATTTGTAATACATCTCATTATCCAGCTAATGAAATCTGTTTTAAAACCTAAGTGAGTTAGAAGCATCCGGATGTATATCCAATTTATTTGGTCATATGCTTTGGAAAGGTCAATTTTTAATAATGTTCCCTTCTACCTAAATTGTTCCATTGAGATATGTCCTGACAGAATTGGTTTGATTCTTGTCGTGATCACCTTTGCAATAATCTTATAAATATTGTTGCACAAAGAAATCGGCCTAAAATCTTCAAAAGTTTCAGGAACTTCCTTCTTCGGAATGAGGGCAACAAATGTTGCATTGAAAGGATTGTAGACTTCTCCTTTCAACCTGGACTCTTCTACTACTTCCATAATTTCTGCTCCTATCAGATTGAAGAAATGGAGAAAGAGTTCTATGCTCCAGCCATCCGTCAGAGGGCTTTTTTCTTTTGCCATTTATTTTATGACACTTTCAACTTCCTCCTTTGTGATTGGCCCATGTAGATCCTCTGCTTCTTCCTCCTCTACATACCTGGGGAAGCATTGTGTTGTCTTGATCACCTCAGCAATATTGATCTCTCTTGGGTCAGTGAATAAATTCTAGAAATGATTCTGTCCCATAGATGACAGAGATTCAAAAGTCTTTGCCTCCCTTCCTTCTTCATCTTTTAGATTCCATATAGTGTTAACAAACTTTCGCCCTTTTGCATAATTGTGAAAGAACTTGGTGTTTCCATCCCCTGCCTTGAGCCAGATTGCTCTACTCTTGAGCCTCCACTCTTCTTCTCTTGCCATGAGAATTTTACTTTTGAGCTTCTCTAGGTGGAGTATCCTTTCTTTGGATTCTTGTAAAGCATATCCGTCCTCCTCCATACTTTCCAACTTTTGGAGTTCCTCACTGATTTGGGAATATTCCTCATTCTGTTTTTCCTTCTTGTCCTTTGCACAGGATATGGTTGCTTTCTTCGGCATTTTAAGATTTTTCATGAACAAGAATCGTTTGTCTTCTGGTGTGCCACTATCCGGATGCCTCCATGTTTCTTTGAATAGTTTAATGAAGGTTTCTTCCTGAAACCATGATGCATTAAACATTGTTGAAGAGAGTACCACTATAAGTTTATGGGAAAGACTAGAAAAGCTATATATGACAATATTGTTAACCAATAGAATTTATTTGAAAAGACGGTTTTACAATCCACAGATGAAGGAGGGTACAAAAATTGCAGAACATTTAAATGTTCTTAATACATTTATATGCCAATTATATGATATGGGAGTTAAAATTTAGGAAAAAGACAAAGTTATAGCCTTGTTATGTTCTCTGACCGAGTCATGGGACCACTTCATAACTTCAATCAGTTTGAGCAGCGTTGATTGTTTGAAATTTGAATCATTTGTGGGAGCTCTCTCATCTTAAGAAGTACGAAGGAAATCCAATACTGAAACAACTACACCAGAAGTGAGGGTAGTGAGGATGATGAAATGAAAGAGGAGAAAAAATAAGGGGATCTTCTAGATGAAAATAAAAGGGAAATAAATGTAAGGCAAAATGTTGGTACTGCAATAAAATTGGACACCTCAAGAATGAATCTTGGAAAGGAAAAGAGTCTGATAATCCAAAGAAGGAAACAAATGAGGTTGATTCAGGTATGATATATGAAGTCTTATTTGCTGAAGAATTATGTATGATAGATGAAACTTTACTTGTATGCAATGTCTCTCAAGATTTTGAAAGTTGGCTATTAGACTTTGGTGCTTCTCATCACATGTGTCCACATAGAAATTGGTTTACTTCATATGAAGTTGTAAATGGTAGTTATGTGTTTATGGGTGATAATGTATCATGTCAGACTGTTGGGATCACAAATATTAGGATTAAAATGTATGATAGCCTACTTAGAACATTAACTAGTGTTAGACATGTACCTAAATTGAAGAAAAATTTGATTTCCTTAGAAGTGTTGGATTCAAATGGTTATAAGTTTACAGCTCAGAATGGAGTGCTGAAAGTCTCAAAAGGCACCCTAGTTTTTATGAAAGCAGAAAAGGTTAGAAATCTTTACAAACTCAAAGGAAGTACCCACGTGAGTGAAGCAGTGATTGTGTCAGAGAAAGAAGAAGAAGGTACTCGCATACGGCATTAGCGATTGGGTCAAATGAGCGAGCAAGGTCTTCAGATACTGATGAACTGTAAATAACTTCCTGATTTGAAATCCTTGAAGTTGGATTTTTGTAAACATTGTGTGTATGGAAAACAGTGTAAATAGAGGTTTAAAAATCGAAGTCTTAATAGTAAAGAAATTTTTGACTATATTCATTTTGATCTATGGGGACCATCTCCTCTTGTATCATATGAAGGTGATTTATACTTTTTAACGTTTATTGATGAGTACTCCCATAAATTTTGGGTGTTTATGTTGAAAAATAAAGTTGATGTATTCAATGTCTTTAAACAATTTAAAGAAATGGTTGGAAAAATAACATGCAAATCAATTAAATGTTTAAGAACACATAATGGTGGTGGATTTACTTGTCTATAATTTGAATAATAATGTAAGGATAAAGGAATTTTTAGACACAAAACTATTGTTTATACTCCTCAGCAAAACGGTGTTGCTGAACATACGAATTAGAGTTTTATGGAAAGAGCAAGAAGCAGGATCAACAATGCTAGCCTGCGAAAGGAGTTGTGGGCAGAAGCATTAACCACTACTTGTTATTTAGTTAACACATCACCTTTACTAGAAATTAATTGTAAAATTACTAAAGAAGTTTGGTTAGGTGAGTCTTGTTAAAATTCACATTTACGAATATTTGGCTGTGATGCCTATGCTCTTATTCCTAAAAGTCAACGTTCAAAATTCAATATTAGGTATTGACCGTATCAATACAATAGGATCTATAATTATTTCTTCATTGGGTATGACTGTGCAGTGAAGGGATACATGTTGTGGGATCTTATGTCATAGAGGATACTCATTAGTAGAGATGTAACATTTTATGAACCTTCTCTTTTAAAATTGTGGAAATAATTGAACTGGAACAAGTATCGCCAAATGGACAACTTCAATTGGAGGCTAGACCTTTTTTTGAAGGTCGAGAGGAAGGAGAGAATTCTTTGATTATTGAAGATGGGGAAACTTCTTGTTATCAGGAAGCAGTAGATGATATGAATAGCGGAAAATGGAAAAAGGCTATGGAAGAAGAAATGGATTCCTTAGCCAAGAACAATATCCCGGATCTTGTAGAACTCCCTAAAGGAAGAAGTGTTGTTGGATGCAAGTGGGTTTTCAAATTGAAATGGAAATTTGATGGAAGTATCGAAAGGTATAAGGCAAGGCTGGTAGCAAAAGGTCATTCTCCTGATAAAGGTACTGACTTTCATGAGATTTTTTCACCATTTGAAAAAATTGTTTCTATTTGTATTTTCTTGGCACCAACTGCATTACTTAACCTTGAGTTAGAACAATTAGATGTTAAAACAACTTTTGTACATGGTGATTTGGATGAAGAGATATATTCGGAACAACGATAAGTTTTTGTACAGGATTGCACCAGAAGATTAGTTTGCAAGCTCATGAAATCATTGTAATGCCTGAGGCAGTCTCCTAGGCAATGGTACAAGAATTTTGACTCCTTCATGGTGAGCCAGAACTTTATTAGAAGTGAGTATGATCATTGTGTATACTTCAAGAGTTTCAGTGGCATATTCATTATATTTGTTTTGTATGTTGATGATATGCTTATTGCAAGAAAAAGAATTGATGAGATTAATAGGTTAAAGGATCAGCTCTATAGGAAATTTGATATGAAGGATATTGGAGCAGAAAAACATATCTTGGGCATTGAGATACATAGAGACAGGAAAAATTGTAAGCTTTGGTTATCACAGGAGAAGTATGTGGAAAGAGTACTTGAAAAGTTTAGTATAAACAATGTGAAACCTATTAATGTTCCGTTAGCTTCCCACTTTAATCTTTCTTCGGTTTTGAGTCATAGAACTCATGAAGAAAAGTAGTATATGTCTCGTCTACAATATGAAAATGTTGTAGGCAACTTAATGTATGCGATGGAATCTACAAGACCTAATATTTCACATGCAGTTGGAGTTTTTAGCATGATCATGGCAAATCCAGATGAAGAACATTGGCGAGCAGTGAAATGGGTGCTTTGGTATTTAAGAGGCACAAGTGATTATTGCATCATCTTTAATGGTAGTGAAGGATCCATTTGCAGATATTTGGATGCTAATTATGCAAGTTATTTGGACAAAAATAGATCTACTACAGGTTATGTCTTTACCCTTGTAGGTGGAGCAATTAGTTGGATGTCAAAGCTTCAAGAAACAATTTCTTTGTCCACTACCAAAGCAGAATATATAGCTTCTTTAGATACGTGTAAAGAAGAAATCTCGTTAAAGTGTCTACTTGATGAAATTGGAAGGATGCAGGACAAAGTAAATGTACTCTGTGATAGTCAGAGTGCTATTCACTTAGCTGCAAATCCATCTTATCATAGAAAGATCAATGACATTGATCTAAGGTATCATTTTTTGAGACATGTGACCGGTTGCGGAAAAGTAGCTCTCAAGAAGGTCCATACATGGGGGAATTGTGCAGACATATTCATGAAGCCACTTATAGTAGAGAAGTTGCAATGGTGTTTAGCTTCTCTTGGATTGCAAACAAGATGATGAATGGGCATGGGAAAAGGGATTACGAAAATTGTTTTCAAGGTGGAGTTTATTAGAATTAGACAACAAATTATGTAAATGTATGTAAAAATTGTATTACTTATTTCCAAGTTAGTTTTATATTGAAACAACAGTTATGTAATGGAGGACACTCTCATAAAACTGATGAATGCATGAACTATTGTAATCATGGAGAATCCAATAATTAATCCAATCCCTTGCCTCGTGGATGTTTCCTTGACACTCTCTGAAGGTTTTACAACATAAAATTTTGTGTTTAATTGTGTGATTATTTTGCTTTCTAATCAGTTATTTAGTTTCCATATCCTTCTTGTTTTATTAACGCTCTCAAACCAACATGTTATGAAAATTTTACAGCATCGAGAATAGTGAAATTTATTAATTTTTCCAATACATTGAAATTCTAGTGTTACAACTAATCTATCATCACCCCATCTAGCATACAAAATATTGTACATGTTGGAAAATGATATGGTTTAAAAAAAATATTACCTTTGTCCACATGAAGGAAAATACAAAATGATACATGGGCAAAAAAAAAAAATTGTTCACTAGGGTAGTGTCTCTAACTTTAGTGTAGGAAGCATTATGACATCCTACGGAATATTTTCTAAGTAATAGTTATGAAAGATGTATGGTTACTATTGTGGGAATTAAACTGTGACTTAGTGTTTTTATTTTGTATAATGTTAATTTTAGGTATGTTCTATGCTTAAAGAAATTTATTTCAATTTTCACAGTTAGCTCCATACCTTTAACAATCACACCAGCATTAAAGTAAACTACAGATAGAAGATAAAGATAAATTACAGAAGACAAGTCAAGACAAGAGGACACAAGCTGTGGTGCTAACCAGGGACAAAACCCAATGTCGGGAAACACTTGATCAATTTTTCTTATATGTTCTTCAATAGTTGAGCAGAGACAGAGAGCAGGATAATACATTTACAACAGAAATCAAGACTTTGAATTATCTAGATAATACCATAGATCATCTATAAGAAGATGATACATGAGATTATTTGAAGACATGCTGCTTCAACTGATTCTCCAAGGTGACTCCTTCGCCTATCGTTGTCCTGCATTTTGTCATCATGTTGTGCCTCACCACGCTGCACCATGCTGCACCCATAATCACTATGTTGCATCTCATCACGCTTCATTATTCATGATCATAACCATCACTATACTGCATTATGTTCCATTACTACACCATGTTGCCATCCTGACCGATGTGTTGGCCACACCTTGCTTGCTTGTTGTCCCTTACTTCCTTGTTGTCCCTAGCATGCTTGTTGTCCTTAGCATGATTTTTGTTGCATGCTAGTTGTCCCTTGCATGATAGATGTAACATTGCATTCTTGGTGTATTTGTTGCTAAGTACCATACAACTATCCAAATTTTAGTTAGTTTTCCCTTGCATGCTGCTCTCCTTTGGAGACAGATGCTCTAGTTGTTTTAGTAGTTCCCGACAGTTTCAGCTATTCCCGATATTTCTGGTAGTTCTAGTTGTTCCTAGTAGTTCCAAATTTTCTAGTAGTTCCAGTTTTTCCAGCAGTTCCGACTTTTCTAGAAATTCCATCTTTTCCAGCAGTTCCAACCTTTCCAGATTTTACGGCAGTTCCGACTTTCTCCCCTCTACATCAGGGCAATGTTATTCCTTAGGATATCTCCTCCTACTAAAACCCAAAGACAAGTAGAGAGAGGAAGAGGTCCCAAGTGTGACGAAATGACTTGAAGACCACCTGTATTTATACTAAAACGTTGAGCACATGTGGGGTTTATTTGGTTGTTGGTCGACCTTCATGAATTGTCTTATAATGGAAATAAATTCGTAACTCCATGAATACTTATCCGAATCAGATGATGTTTAGATTAATCCTACACCTCTCGATGAGAGGGATCCACGAAAAATATCAGCTTCCATAAATAAAATGACCCACATGGATTTTGGCCATAGTTGCCAATTTTAACACTCCCTCTCAGCTACAGAGAACTCCATTGCCATTAGTGCCCTGTACTACTCTGCTCTGTTCTAATCTGCTAAGCTCTGCTCTGCTTTGATATGCTAAGCTCTGCTTTGCTCTACTTTGGACTGCTCTCCCGAACCATGAAGAAGAAGAATTGATCAAGAATTTCTCATACCGTTCTCTACTAACTTGAAGTCAGTTTCATCTGAAGAGAGTGTGTCACATCACTCTTACTGACTTGAAGTTAGTTTTATTGATCCTAGATCAATATCACAAGAGAGTGTCTCAAACCACTCACTGATCCCACATGAGTTTCATTGATCCCAGATCAATGGAGGTCATCTTAGCATAGGCAGTATGGTGGATACAATGATGCATCCATCGATAGTACTACTATGGCTCCTATCCTCATTTCCCTTCTTATTGATTAGATGAGAGGTAATTCCCATAAGTCCCAGATTGCATGGCTAGGATGCTTCGATAGGAGAACTAATCATCGTGTCCACACGAGAGCGAATCATCCTGTCCACATGAGAACGAATCATCCTATCAGTGGATGCCACAAAGAACTAATCATCCTATTCCACAGTCGCCATGGAGAACAAATCATCTTGGACCATAGCAGAACTAATCATCTTGTTCCATAGTCACCACACAGAACAAATCATCCTGGCCCACAAGAGATCTAATCATCCTATTCCATAGATTCCATGGGATAAATAGTCATCCCGGCCCATAGGAGAAATAATCATCCTATTCCACAGTTTCCATGGGAGAACTAATCATCCCAGCCCATAGAAGAACTAATCATCTTGCTCATAGCACACCACCAGGGGAGGGTGAGTCGCCCTGCTGTCATATGTTGCTCTAGAAAGTAACCAAAGCCCCTTAGAGCTCCCAGAGCTCAATGCACGCAACATGGAGGACCCTTATAAGAAGGTCTCTCAATGACTCCAAGAAGTTCGAGAAAGTCACAAATTTGACCTTTCCCCGGGGCCTTAACAAAATGTCTGCGACCTGTACATCACTCTCAATGTGATGGAGCCTACTCACTCATTGACTTACCATATCACAGATAGGGCAATATCTAATGTCTATCTACTGGAGCAATCATCGAATACAGGGTTCCTCAATAATCGAATAGCCCCTTTGGTTGTCATAGAGAATCATAGTGGTATTCATCATGTGTACAAACAACTCACTTAAGAGCTTCACAACCATGTAGCTTCACATGAGATCATACTCGTAGCTATGTATTCGGTATCCACAATGCTTATAGTAGCTAACTTATGCTTCTTGCTCATCCATGATATCAAAGTAGAATCCATAGACAACCAACACTAAGAAGTGCTCTAATGATCCTCCACATTGCGTGCCTAGTGAGCATTCAAATAATCATGCAATTTAATATTTCAGGTAGTGTATCTCAATCCATGAGAGATTATGCCCTGGAGATATCTCAGAAGATTCTTTACACCAAACCAGTCAGGCTTAACTTAATAGGATCTCACCATGCTAACTTCAAAACATATGTCCCTACGAAAGTTCACTAAGAAACTTAGAGGCATTTCCCAAATCTGGTCTGACATCACTACCATACAACTTCTGAAAGTTAATATCCTTGAGGTAGTCACAGGCTTGTAGTTTATCATTCCATATGTGGAATCCAACTCCCTCTTACTTCTGCAAATGAGAGGGTATGCACTTGTCAGAAATAGGTCGTCCTCATAAGGTGCCGGTATGAGAGGTCTATCATCCATAACCTTGTGGTAATGGTTTGGATCGGTTTCACTCCTAGTGAATCTCAACTTCATTGGATATCTATCAATGCTCTCATACTATGCTCATGGTGTCATGCTTCAAGCCATATAGGGCTTTCTTCCACCTATATACATGAGATTCCCAATCATGAATCTCAAACTCCTCGAGTTATTCCAAACCTATCGACCTTCATGCTCTACTTGAATTTAGACATCCCTTTTCATCGATGAATGCCACTCTGAAACCTTTGACTTCCATTTTTGAGATGGACACCAATTTCTTCTCGTGATCAAGTACATAAAAGAGATTTTGTAAATGGATCGAGTTACCCTTATTCAATTGAGCGTTAACATTCCATACACCCTTTTTGGAATAGGTGGCATTAGCTCGAAGTATAATCCCATGATTGTTTCCATATTTACCAAATTAGAGAGTGCACCCATCTATCCGATGAAGTGCCTTGAAGCACTACAATCTATAAGCCAGATTCCCAAAGAATCTGAAAGAGAGGGCCAATACAAGATAACACTTCTTTATCTTATCAGAGTCGGCCATTTCCTTTGTGACCTCCATTACCTTTCATTCATTTGATCATTGAAGATGTCCCTGGAATGATTGTTATCATCATCGAGTGATGTGTCCCTGCCATTTTGAAACTCGTTTGCATAATGGTCGAATTAGTTATCTGCCTTTCCTTCCACCATGAGATCTGGTCTTCCAATGAAGTGATCTTTAGGTAGGCCATATTATATTATACCATTCTAATATTATTCTCTTCATTGACTTCACCCTTGGTGAGTTTGAAGAGGGATGAGGAATCCAGTAATCCTTTTGTCCTTTTCGAACTATCTTCAGTGATTTCTCTTCCACTCTTTCTTGGGCATTGTCTTCACCTCAACTTTGATACCATGTTATTTTTAGGTATGTTCTATGCTTAGAGAAATTTATTTCAATTTTCACTACTAGCTCCATATCTTTTCCAGATTAGCAATCACATCAGCATTAAAGTAAATTGTAAATGGAGCACAAACATAGATTGTAGAAGACAAGCCAAGACAAGAGGACATAAGATGTTGTGCTAGCCATGAGCAAACCCCAATGTGGGGAAACCCTTGATCAATTCTTCTTATATGTTCTTCAATAATTTAGCACACACACACACACACACACACAGAGAGAGAGAGAGAGAGAGAGAGAGAGAGAGAGAGATAGTATGTTTACAACAACGGTCAACACTTTGACTTATATATATAAGAGCATAGATCATCTCTAAGAACCTGATATATAAGATCAGTTGAAGACATTCTACTTCAACTAATTCTCCAAGGTGACTCCTTCACCTATTGTTGTGCTGCATTTCATCATCATGTTGCACCTCACAGCGTTGCACCATGTTGCACCCATCATCACTATGCCACATCTCATCACGCTTCATTAATCATGACTGTACCCATCACTACATTGCATTATGTGCCATTGTTGCACCATATTGCCATTTTGATCTATGTGTTGGCTGCACCTTGCCTGCTTTTTGTCCCTTGCTTGCTTGTTGTCCCTAGAATGCTTATTGTCCTTAGCATGCTTATTGTCCTTAGCATGCTTGTTGTTGCATGCTAGTTGTCCCTTGCATCCTAGCTGTAACATTTCATGATTTATGTATTTGTTGCTAAGTACGATACAACTATCCCACTGTTAGTTAGTTGTCCCTTGCGTGCTCCTCTCCTTCAAAGACAGATGCTTTGATTGTTTCGGCAGTTCTTGACAATTCTAGCAGTTTTGGCTATTACTGATGGTTCCAATTGTTCCTGGTAGTTCGAGAGGTCCCGACAGTTCCTACTTTTCCCACAATTCTATCCTTTCCTGCTTTTCCAGCTTTTCTGGCAATTCCATCTTTTTTGGTAGTTTTGGCTTTTCTGGCTTTTCTAGCAGTTCTAGCTTTTCCGATAGTTTCAACTTTCTGCCCTCTCGATCAGGGCAACGTTATTCCTTAGGATCTCTCCTCCTACTAAAACCCAAAGACAGGTACAGAGAGGAAGAGATATTAAGTGCATTGAAATGACTTGAAGGCCACCTCTATTTGTACCAGAACGTTGAGCACATGTGGGGTTTATTTGGTTGCTGGCTGGCCTTGACGAATTGTCTTATAACGAAATTCATAACTCCATGAATACTTATTAGAATTGGATGATTTTTATCTCAATCATACACCTCTCGATGAGAGAGATCAAAGAAAAATATCAGTCGCAATAAATAAGATGACTCACATGGAGTTTGGCCCTAGTTGCCAATTTTAACATATAACAATAATATC
>APFE030145114.1:0-12562 GCA_000404065.3 Pinus taeda | reverse complement strand
TTTCCACTCCATAGACAAGCCAAAAAGGTGTCTGTCCCGTCAGCTTCTTGCATGTTTTCCGATAAGCCCATAACACTACAAGTATGCGTAGGTCCCAATCACTTCGCTGAGCATTGCATACCTTGGTCAACACATTTTCAAGCACTTTGTTGAATCCCTCCATTGTCCCGTTAGCTTGTGGGTGATAAGGTGTGCTCTTTTCATAATACACCTGAAATTCCTTCGTTAGTGGGCTGATCGTCTCATTCATGAAGTGTGTACCATGATCGCTCATCAAGATCTTTGGACATCCAAATCATGTTAGTGCATGTTCAAATAGAAACTTCACGGCAGTCACGCCCGTGCAATCCTTCACCGGTTGCGCTTCTGCCCAACGAGTCAAATATTCCGTCGCAGTGATAATATACCTCATGCCTATCTTTCCTTGAGGCTGAATAGGTCCTACAAAATATATTGCCCACTTTTTGAAGGGTTGCATTGTTACTTGTGGATTCGAAGACATTTCATCCCTGTGCAACAACCTGCCTATTCTTTGACATACATCACATGCCTTGCAATATGCTTTTGAATCCTGATGAAGGGTTGGCCACCACAACTCTACGCTTAGAATTTTCTGCGCAGTTGCTCTTCCTACATAGTGTCCTCCCGCAGCACCCCCATGAACATCCATGAGGATGCTGCTTCGCTCAAACTCAGGTACATACCTTCGCAGTACTTCATCATTCCCCATCTTGTATAGATGCCCAATAATGAGAGAGAAATATGCCGCACGCACCACTAATTCCTTCTTTTGTTGGATAGAGTATCCTTTCGGCGCAATTCCAGTTGACAAAAAGTGTATTATATCCTCGAAATGTCCATCCGTGATGCGCATAGTAAAGATCTGTGCTTCAAGTAATCCTTCGTCCAACACTTCATCCGTGAACGGAGTTGGGAAGGGGTCATGCACACAAGTGTCATTCAATTTTTGAGATCCATGCATATCCCTATCTCATCCTTCTGCCTCTTCTCTTACACCACCATCGGACTTACCCAATCGGATTCTTCCACAGGCTCAGTGATGCCTACTACGAGCATTTTGTCTAGTTCTATGTATACTTTTTCTTTGTATTTTGGATTTAAGTGGTAAGGCCTCTGCTTAACTGGCTTCGCGTCGGGCTCTAACATGATCTTCATTACGCCTAGATCTCCGATTATTCCCTTCAAATCAGTAAACTTGGTCGGGAATAAGTCCTGATATTCCAGAGTAACTCAGAGACCTTATCCACCATCACGTCATCCCAGTGGTCTCCGATCTTCACAAATTTGGATCCTGCCTCTATACTAATGTTCACCTATTTAGTTTTTATTGACGCGATTATATCAGGGTTCTCAATTTGTGGTCCTTGAACCTTGTGGTGGCCTTCTGTTTCTAGAATGTTAATATTTCGCAGATCCTCATCCTCCTCTTCAGCAGTTATATTATAACATTCTAGCACGTAACTCAGCTGAGTAGCCCATTCAGGCTGAATCAGGTCTAAAGGCTCCTATGGTATCCTAAAGATGGCTGCTTTCACCTCTTGAGGTGCTTCATCAATACTATCAAACCCATCCTCAAAACTGAAGGTCATCTTAAACCCTTCGCGTAGGATATCCCATTCACCTGTCCCATGGTAGAGCTCTGTTTCTATATACCAGTTCATTGGGATAACATCCAGGGTATGATAGAACAGGTGCACCCACTCAGGTTGTGGCTTTTCTCCATAGGCCTGCGTCCACTTGGCAAAATATGTGCGCAGATCATCCTTTCCATCATAGTTGTCTATCAGTCGCATCTTAGGCTTCCCAAATTGTGCTCGCATCATTCTCCTACATTCGTGCCAATCATCAAAGCTTCCTTTGTCTGTACCCCACCATCTTGCGGGCATAGCGCGAAGTACCCAGTCCAAGGCCTAGAAGCGTTGCTTTTCTGGCACCTCCCTTTTAAATGCATCCAAGAAGGTATCTACCTCGTTTAGACCATCATAAGTAGGCAGATTTATTTCTTCTTTCGACAAACAGTGTAGCGACCGGGTCGTCATATTGCGATTCAACGTAGTTACCTCGTGTAACCAATTCTACCATCATTCCGCTTCTTCATCGGAATTCTAAGTGCAAGAACTCTCGCACTCCCATGTAATTCTTCCATCCACGGTGGGATTCACCTAGTCTTGGTGTCACATTGTTATCTTATAGATGCAGTCCAGATCATCCTCACTCTCATAGTCATAAACTGGTTCCGTATAGCGCGATCCTTTAGTAGGATCTAGGGGTATTATTACACGCAAAGATTTCTTCTCAAAGATCATCTTCCACTTCTTCAGATTGATTACCCCGTTAATATCAATAGCCCAGTCAATTCCCAGGAGCACAGGGTAGGGATTACTATCATCAACAATCTCTATTACTTCAAAATATGCCAGCGCACTTGCTCCCTCAATATCCACGGTTACTCCCTACAATCACCCCATGGGTATGATTTTCTGTTGATTTTCCATCCTCAGCTGAATTAGAGACCATTGCAGTGCGGGTCTCCCCATTCGCTCCCATGTTTGTTTTGGTAAGACATTCGCATCAAATCCCAGATCCATAATGACTTGATCCATCTCCTATTCTCCGACCTGCGCGGTCAGTCTCATTTCATGCCCCATCCTTGTTTTATGCTCTCCAATCTTGCGGACTACGCACGGTTATCTTGGCGCGGTCTCAACACATCTGTTGATGAGTTGCTCTAACCCTTTCACAGCCTTATTGTCGTGCAGTAACTTCATACAGGTTTCCAGGAAAGTAGTGAGCATAGAGGGGTCCATCTCCAACTTAGGCTTATCTTTGCTTCCTGAAGTGGAGGCCTCGACGAAGTTCTTCTTAGCTTCCATGAAGGTTTCTCGAGCACGCTCCAAATAAAACTCATCCTCTTTCACCGGGGCCTTGCGAACCCAGGTGTTGTCTTCCAGTTGTTTCCCTTTGTCATCCCCTGTCACGATTCCACTTCGGAGCACTACATTTATGTTTGGATCTTCCTCGCGTGGCTAAGACCACATCATTTGTAGGTTTTGAGTCGAGGAAGGTGGTAGCGCTCCTTTGTCACGTATCCTGGTTATTAGTGTAGGACAATCTTTTGTTTCATTATCAAACATCGTGCAATACTTGCATGACAGACGCATTGGATTAGTACAATCGCGGTCATAATGTCCTGGACCTCCGCAATTGTAGCAAATAAACTATCTACGACCTCTACCAGGTCCTCCTCCACCTCAACCTCTTCCGCGCCCCTGAAATCCTATCCACACCATCCTTGCATTGTGGTCAAGGGGCCGCGTTTCGGCCTGAACTTTGTAGGTGGGTGTTCTATCCATCATCAATTCATATCTCCTACAGGTACGCTCGTCATGTACCACTGACCTACAAAAGTTGTAGAACAACTATTGCGGAGTTTGCGTATACTTCTGTAACAAGTGGTAGTGATCTATGGCATGCTTTCTGGCTATTTGATAGATAGTGCACCATAAATAAGACATCGCGCTAGGTCCTGCTTGAGCTTCCGGTCTTAGAGGCATCGGTCCTCTTTCTACAAGGTAATTTGTAAATAATGGGCAATGGTCCTTGTCATGACCCTGACTCTTGCATTTCAAGCACCATACTTCCTCGCACACTTCTAGTCGAACCGTCTTGTCCTGTTTCAAACTCTGCATCTCAAGGCATAGATTCTTCAGTTGTGCATGGATCTGCTGGACTCCTAGATTAGGATCTTGCATTAGAGTCTTGTGTAGTCTCATGGAAATCTCCAAGGCTTCTGCCTAAGTTGTTATCTTTTGCTGCGACATCGCGCTTCTTAGGTGTGGTAGTAGTGAAGCCACAAACCACTCGCGATGTTGTCCATCTGTCAAATTCATGTTGGCTTCACAGATTGTACATTTCAACCTCTGATCTAGTTCCTAAGGCGTCTTGCTTGGTAGCATTGTGATCTCTTTGAATCCAACAATCAACTATGCCTCAGATTTAGGCTTGCTAAATTCCCTATTCAGTGCTGCTTGGATGTCCTCTACTCTAGAATTTGGGTTACCGCTAGAGTACTTAATATACCAGGTTAGTGTGCAATCTTGTAGAGCACTAACCAATGTTGCCTTCTTTATGTTATCATTTGTAACACCTTTAGCTTCCCATATAACCCTCACAACGAACCAGAATTGGTCTGGATCCTCATTTCCCAAGCCTTTGAACAAAGGAAACTTCACTGTGTTTGCCAAACTGAATCGCGGTGGTGGAAGTGGTACGAGTGAAGTTGGAGGTGATGGAGGTGAAGTCAGTGGTGGTGTGGGCGGAGGTGGTATTTGTGGAAATCCTTGTCTTATCAACTGAATAGCACTTCGCAGAGAGACCTTCGCGATCCCTTCTTTGTCCCCTCGCGGAGGTGAAATCAAATGGCTATGCTCTGGACCCTTATTTCCTCTGTTTCTGTAAATTCTTCTGCTTCACGTGGACCTAAACATCAAGGTAGCTGCATAACCCTCTTTTCTCACAACATCATTTTAATCCAAGTATTCAAATATTTTATGTACTTACCTCGTGGTCCTTTGAAAAAGCATCGCTCTGCCTCGCTACAGCTAATTGAGGTGTCAACTGCGAACTCAGTAACAAATCCTTCTATAATGCGATTAAGCCAACGATCGATGCGGTGCATGATCTTATCCTCCAATGCGTCCAACCTTCGCACTAGCTCTAGGGTCCACATAATAGGACCGTCAAGTTTCCACCTTCCTTGGCTATCTGCTAGCTTCGCGATCCACTCGTATAGCTCAATAGGGAAGGACACGAAAAAGATTTCGTGGATCTTTGTATACAGGTAACTGTCTAACCACTATTCTTTTGACAGTCGTGGGTTACTATTTTCCTGTGCCGCAAACTTGTGAATCCTTTTGTCCAACCAGCCTTAGATTTCTTTCTTAGTTGGATTCCAATGATAAGACATCACACATCTCTTATGTAGATTTCGATCCCAGCAACATAACCATTTGTTGGCTTGTGGGGGCCTGACCCAGGTTCAGCGTTAGTTAGCCAAACAAATCCATACACTACTGGCCCTTTCGGCATCAGCTCGCGGAAGTCTCACCCAAAGCAGTATGGGGGATGTTGGAACCAAGTTTCCACACCCTTGAGATGGTTGTGATGTCGGTTTATTCCAACTATACCTGCCTTCGTGTAGGTTGCTTATCCATCTGCTCTATCCTTTAGTACCTTCATGAAATGTTATAATCGGTTACCATGCAACCCTAACCAGGGGCTGAAGTCCTTTCACGCTGCTAGGGTAATGAACTACGACATCTCCTAAACTGGGCTAAGTATCTTACTTATCTTATTAACCAATCTTAGTTAGCTTTGTGTAAATAGATGTTCTTACTTTCGTTTACTTAACCAATACAATTATACACATTCGTGTATCATATAAGTATTAGAAGTGAAATTCATACCCCATATATCAGATGCATAAACAATAAATAAAGACATAGAAATGATAGAATACTCTTCTTTATTGATACTTCCAGATAATTACAGAGTCCACTCGCCCTGCGCACTCAATTGCGGACTTCTAGGGCTTTGCGCACTCATCTGCAAAGCCTCTACCTATGCTATGACCCAAAACTTAGACTTCTACTTTTGAGCTATCTCTCAATTCTTTATTGCTTCAATTGCTTGGTTTCTCCTTCTTACTACTTAGAGCTTAGCTCTATTTATACAATCCCATGGTCCGCAGACCATGGGTAGATCTTCTACAGTCAACATTACATTATCAAAACAAGGGCGGACAACATTATGACTCTTTTAACATCTATGCACGTCGTGCCCACAAAAATGCAGAGTCTTTACATTTAGATTACAAAATTAGACCAAAATATGAGCTTTAAACCTCAAAACTACCCTTGGGGGATCCCGCGCCCAACAGACCATGTGTTGGTGTTCATTTGTATTTTTTCTTAAGAGGTATGGGGTGTTATTCTCCCTTATTTGAGGATAGGTTACTTGGCAGGAGGCTTCCTTGTTGGACTATTTGATGATAGAGCACTCCAATAACATAGATCATTGCCCCTGATTGCCTCTAGAGCCATTTGGACAGGAAAGAAGGAATAACAATTTTGTAGAGAAGGAGATCCCTCCTTTTCATGTACATCATCAAATAAAATACCTATATGAAGGCATAAAAATGACTCCAAAGGTTAAAGTTCCAAGGTGGGTTGTAATCTGGAGGTTGATAAAACTTATCCATGGCCTTTCTTTGTTGGTGCTTGCCAAGGTGATATTCTTGTTATATATATTATCTGCGAATATGTGTGATATTCTTATTCTATATATTATCTATGATTCAAACCCAAGTCAGTTGCTCCTACATGTGTGATATTCTTGTTCTGTATATTATCTGCGATTCGAACCCAATTCAGCAACGTGTAGGAGGCAAATTCGAACTGGTGCTGCTTTTGGTGTATTTCATGTCTACCTCTACCATAGAATTATCCACAATACATCAAGTTTTGGAATCACATGTCTCCCGATATTTGATTATTTTTCACATTTGAAGTGGGCACAGAGGATAGCTCTTGTTTCAGGTTGAAACATATTCATTGTAGGTCATAATGGGTAGTGGAGCAGTAGGGATGGGCTTATTGGGTCAATATAATTTGAACCCAACTGCAAATTTGATGTCCAAAACTTCACAACTAGTTTTGGGGGTTCCCTGGCAACAGAAAAGTAGAAAATTAGGAGGTTTGAAACTTTGAGGTCGTGCCCGTCATATAAACCTTTTTGTATCACAACAAGCTTGACAATGGGAAATCTTTTGGAAATCATGCTGGCGCCACCCTGCAACTTCCCAGGTGTGCATGTTGTTCACAATTCACACTATGATTTATTTATTTATGTATTTGTTTTTAGTTGAAATTGCTACATGTATAGATAGCTTATGTGACATCCTTGATAATCTTGCCATTGGAAGACCAAGTGAAGAAAGCACAGATCATAGTTGAATATAGTTTAACTTGGAGGTGTTTAGAAGATTCATTTGTGAATTTATTTGCTGCAAATAAGATTCTTATCTTCATTTAATGAATTATGTCAAATACCTGGGTTTTATTTATAGTTTTGTTGAGTTAATGGTTAGTGAATGGCTTGATAAAGCCTTTGTTCTTGATCTGGATTACCCTCAGATGCCAGCAAATAGAAATTGTAGACCTCAATAATACAATTAATGCTCCTGTCAAACTGTGCCTCAGTTACCGAGGGTACTAAATTTATTGTGATTTCTTTATCTAGTTTGTAAATTACTTCGTGCAGAGGGACAACAGAGATTTGTAGATCCTCCTTTGAGAGAACGATCTTGAAATGAATGTGATAATTGAGAAAGAAAATGAGTCGCAATTCAATGGCTTGGAACTTATTTCTTCTAAACTTTTTACATCCTGGGCGGTTATGGAAGTTGTTGGATCATGTCTAACAAACAAATATTCAGAAGGACTCCCTGGTAAGAGGTAAGTGCCTCAAGATATAACTTGGAATGTGAAGAATGGCACCATCATGATTGTGATTGTGTCTGAGCTGCTTGGCAGTTTCTTCTTGCCACTTGGTATTTTTTTCTTGTTAAACTCAGTTTCTCTTAGCTTTTGGACCTGTACTTTTTAGTTTGAATGTTTGACATGTGTGTAATGGTTTCTGGGTTAAGCGTTATAGTGTAGAGACCTGTAGTTGTTGCATGAGTATCTGTTATCACAATGATGGATACAATTGTTGGACACTTTTCTATATTTATTCACTACTGTGTTGGGTTGGGATTTATGCCATGCACATAATATGCTGGCAATGAATTCATTGACCAAAGTGAGAGGCTTTGCTAGCAGAGGGCCCTAGAAGCATTCCATCTTGACAACGGTACATGAGGTGTTCATTTTCAACCATTATCTAGAATCCCCAACTAATTTTGTTGTTTATACAACTCTCCTCCAACCACATCATCACATTATTGTGTGTATGGTTCTGAATTACGAACCTCCTTTGATAAGATTATCATTCCTATTTGGGCATGTAACATGTGAAAATTTTCTTTGCAACATTTAGGGTTTGGACTTACCACATGGAGGGCATCTGTCTGTTGGATTCATGATAACAAAAAAGCGAGTATCTACTACATCAATTTACTTTGAATCAATGCCATATCATCTAGATGAGTCCACATGTGAGCTCGCATTTCCAGTCTAATAATAATTAGGAGGGAAACAGTTCCATCATTGACAAATATTGAACCAATATTTTGGGGAAGTGTTCAAAGTCTTAATGGATGGGTTTGTTTTCTTGGGTTATAGGATTCATTGACTATAATATTCTTGAGAAGAATGCCACCCTTTTTAGGATCAAGCTTATCATTGATGGTGCTAGTGCATATCCTCGAGATATTGATTACCCTCGCATGAGGTAGGTATTGAAGCTGGGTATTTCTAGATCTTATAATGGCAACCCTTTCAAAAATTTCTCTTTCCAACAATGTTTATTCTAGCATATTTTATTAATATGTTCTTAGAGTATTTAATGTTGGATTTTTTAATGATTTTTAGTACTAAAAAGTTTATGGTTTGGGAAGATTGCCAATACAGTTGGGGCATACTTAGTGATGGACATGACACACATAAATGGTCTCATCATTGCTTCTATAATGGTCAATCCATTTGATTTTTTTTATGTAGCAACAACTACAACGCACAAGGCGAGTTGATGATATTAATTTTCTCTGCACTTCACCCTTTCGATTAAAATATGAGTATATTAGATGGACCTTTTTTTGGATCTATCTTAGTGCTATATATCTGTGCCATTCCCCCCTTGTAGAAGAAAAATAATCCCATTAATGTTCAAGAAATGACGAAGAACTAAAACAAATATGCCATTCCCATCATAGGAGTGATTATATAGTTAAAAGGTGTAGATTTTCCTTTTGATTCTTTTACATGTTCTTTGATTCAGTTTCCTGTTTTCATTTTTTTTTTTATGTTCTTTCTGTTTCTTATCACTACTAGATCAAAGCTTCGATGAAACTCATTATGTTCCTTGAATTGTTTGTCAATTGTTTCACTTTTTTTTCTTTCATGTTTATCTTTCTGATATTTTTCATTTTGAAATATTTTTGGATTGCAGGGTTGTGATTTTTAGTCTTTACGAGGTCCTTGGGGAGGCATGATATTCTTAAGGAAGGAACCAGTATTGGGGGTCGACCTAGAGACATCCATAAAAAATGTATTTTTTCTAGGGTTACAGTTCAATGTGAGTTCTCCTTCTTCCTCCATCATCCATATTGTTCTCCTGCTCACTAATATCATAATATTGGATATATTGATTTTTTGTATCATTTCGTTTCTAAAAGGTACATGAAATAATTTGTGGCTTTCTAGGGGGGACCACATAACCATACCATAGGAGGGTTGGTTGTTTGTTTAAAACATGATGTAACTACAGAGTAAGGCTTATCAAGTATATGTGTAGCACTCTCACATGTCTAAGCTTCTGTAAAATTCATGCATGTGAATTATTTTTTGAATGGATTTTGTTTCTTATCAAAGGTAAAATAGTTTTAGTAAGTTGTAGCAAATTTTTGAGCCCTTGCAAAGAGCCTAATGGATTCAGGTTACAATTTGGTATCTGGTGGTAGTGAAAATCACCTAGTTCTAGTTGATTTGAGGCCCTTGGTAAGGATCCTTTGTTCATATGCTAGAGTACACAACCTACTTGTATATTGATTTCTATTGGATGTAGTTGGTTGAATGTAACATGGTGTATATTAATGGGCTTGGACAGGGTATTAACGGTGTAAGAGTAGAGGACATTTTGGATGTTGCTTCTATCACATTGAAAAAGAATTTTGTACCAGGTTACATGAAATTTTCTTTGTATATTTAGATGTAAGGGATTCATTGATTTTCCTTTCTCCATGGGATGATATAGCTTACTTTAATACCTTACATTTTCAGGTGATAAAAGTGTTATGGTTCTTGGTGGTCTACGCATAGGGACTCCTGCAGTAACCACCCGTGGGCTTCTTGAGGATGACCTTATTAAGGTTGCAAATTTTATCCATGAGGGGGTACAGATAGTCATTAATGCTAAGAGCTTTGTGAAAAATACAAAATTAAAAGATTTTATAGAATTTATTAAGTCAGACAATTTCCAGTTACGAAATAACATTGTTGATGTCAAAAAGCGGGTTGAATAATTTGCTAGCCAATTTCCATTGTCTGGTGTTGGCACTGAAAATCTTAGTTAGATATATGACGTGCTCAAAACATCAGAAATGTCCTTTATTAACTTTTAGGTTGGGATTCAGTGCTGATAACAAGGTTGGTAAGATTTGCTTCCATGTGTATATTATAGTGATGAATAATGTTTTAAGCTATTTTGTTTGAATTTATGTGCTTTCCCAACATTCACATTAACAAATTCTATTCCGATGTGTTGGATGTTGAGTTTGCCATTTTATTTGTTGGAAATCATGTACGACTCTCTTTTTGTTCATCACAAGCATTTTGGGTTGAAAAATATTGATAACTTATATGGAAGCTATTATACACTTATTTATGTGGTGTGACTATGGATATTTTATATAGCCTGGAAAGCAATATTCTATACTTCTTAAGGGCCCAGATATTGGGCCAATTACATAGTTTCATAAAGTGTGTTCACCAATATACTTCTACACATGCACAGATTCCATGTATACATGACACATTTGAAATCAATTGGGATTCTAAGATTCTATTGTTACATTCATCATCTCACATAGGCTGGCAAGAATTGGTCCCATTTGTAGATTATAGCAATGAACCATGTTGAGATCTGTGTTTTTCTTGAATTTATGTGACTTCCCAGTATAAGAATACAGATTATGTTTTGGTGTGATGGATGTTGAGTTTTCTATTTTATTTATTGGCAAAAAAAGTCTACATAATTTGTATGGTACACCCTTTCAATCCTTCATTTTCCTGAGCAATTATTTAGACTCTCTTCTATTGGTTAGGACTAAGTAATAGGAATAGTAGGCATAAATACTTAGGTAGGAATAAATAGAAAGAAAGTGCTATTGTTACATTTATTGTACACACCCTTTATAGAATGAATTTACTACCCTATCCATGGTTTATAGATAGAATTGACATAGCTTGAGTAGGTATTTACACAAGGTTTGATTACTGAATTTAGCACTTTACACACCCTGTCTGTGTTTCATTTGACTGGTTGACTACTCTCACTGTTTTGAATTATATTAGTATTATTTAGTATATTAGATCGATTAGGACTTAGACTATTAGGAAGCTACATCCTCAGTTTATTGAGTCTATCGAATCAAGTTCTCATTTAGTCTATAGGACAGAGGAATGTAAAGTATATAAAGACAAACTTGAGAGCCAAAAACACAAAAAAAATAAGTGGAGTATTTGATCCAATTACTATTGGATTCACTTATTCCAAACAAGTGTATATATAATTTGTTATGGAGTTTTATGGGGTGAATAAAAAAGAGCAAGGATTGTTGGATTAAGGCTGTGAGATGTGATGTGATGTGCCTGAGGATTGCAAAATATACCATGATTGGGTGGTATCTATTTTGCCAAAATTGCATAGGACTTGTCACTGATCCCATACACAATAAGCAACCAATTGTGGAGGTATTCCAGTCCACGAGAGGTGAACATGTCACTTGGGGGAGTTGAACCCTAGTGGGCGTGATAACAACACCCATCTTTCACTGACCAGGTAAGACCCTATTGACAACATTGTTTAGCTTTTGATTGAATAGTCTTATGGTATTAATTGTCTTAACAGGAGAGTGTTAGGGTCCCACCCTAACCCCCTTATTCATGTCATGGGATCACGTCATAGTCAAGAGTCAATAAAGCCCATATTAATATTTGTAAGTGTTTAACCCGCAATTAATGAAGGGACCACAGTTAGTTGCAAATGGGCGGTAGTATTAAATAAAGGGTAAATGGGCGGTAGTATTAGATAGATGGTATTAATAAAACCCACAGTATTGGCCCGTGGTATTGCATGTATGAGTCATATATAAAGGATAGAGACTCCCTGCGAGGAGTATCGTGTCTTGTTTTGTAATCGAGCTCTGCTCTATTGGAGGTTGCCCCCTCGAAGAGGCCTGTGAACATTTCTCTCTGAGTAATAAAATCATTGCTATTCTGTGTTCTGGGTATATTTTCTTCGCATATTCTGTGTTCTGGGTATTTTTCCTTCGCATATTCTCGGTTCGGTATTACTTTGCAGGTTAAGAAGCATAACAAGTGGTATCAGAGCACTTTCCAGGGCTCGGTGGGATCTCCAAATTTTAGCAAAAATTTTTTTGGCTAGAGACGTGTTCCGGCGTCTTTAAACCACGGGATCTGTCGTTGAGCGCATAAACCTGCGGATTTGGGGAGGCATGCAAGCAGGAAATACAAGAGGTGGTCACGTCTGTTGGACTCCCTTGTAACCCCTGTGGGTACCCCTTCGAGTAGTAGCGCATTAG
>APFE030145104.1:6274-33139 GCA_000404065.3 Pinus taeda | reverse complement strand
AAGTTATCCATCATCGCGTTCCTCTGCCGCTCGAGTGCTTCTTCGAGCAAGATTTTGATAGGATCTCCTGCCCCCTCGTCTTTCTTCTCATCCGCCATGGGAGGTCGTAGAGATTTGCGAGGCTGGTCTTGCAAAGGTTCGACCAGTTCAAGCCCTAACTTCCTATATCCTGACCTCGTTGGGGACATGCAAAGAAAAACAAAGAAAAAAGCAGACTGCTCTGATACCACTGATCCGGATTTAAACAGGAACGCAATAAAATACAGAGATAACTAGATACACAAAGATGCAGCGGAAATAATACTTCATTTCATTAATGGAAAATACTGAAATATGCTTACAACCGGAGATAGAAATAAACCAGCTAGGGCGATGGTAGCTTATCTCTGAGAAGAGATGTGTGGCTACATGCCTCTGAACTGTCTTACAATGAGGCTCGAAGGCCTATTTATTGTTGAGAAACAATGGAAAACATTCCGAAACCTAACCCTAGAAGATGAAACGCCAAACTATGGGCCCCGTTTGGGTAAATTGGTACATCAACTTCCCGGGGTCGTAACTTTGGCATACGATCTCCGTTTGACGCGCATGATAGCCCGTTGGAAAGATCTCTCCGAGGACTACGACGGGAAAGACGATTTTTTATCTAAAAAATCGTGGAGCAAGATTTCCCAAAAAACGTCGTTTAGGGCCTCAAAACGGCTCCGGAAGTTCAGGACCCGAAAAACTGCTAAAAATAGTAAACTGCGCTATAATTAAGGAAACTGAAAATGTTGAGGTGGGGGTCAAGGTGGACTTGGCAGGTGGCCACCAATATCCACCTGGATCAATTATTGTGGTGACTTTGGATAGCCTCTCCAAGTTGCCTTTGGGTTCTCACCTTGTGCGCAGGAATTCTACACATTGGGTACGAGTTTGAGTGGTAACAAGCCCAAGTCCTCTTATTCTGGAAATAGATCAGATTTGCCATGATCGATTTTCATAAATCAAATGACCAATAGAACCATGCAAACAAGTGATTGATCCTGTGGGAAAGATCAGCATAGTCAGCACTCCCTTGCAGTCAGTCATGAAGTCTCCTATGGTGGAAATATGTATTCACGTGCTCACTGCTCAAGCAGCCAAGTAAGTCTTTTGGCTTCAATTGGGAACATGGCCCCTCACTAGTGATCAAGAAGAAAATAAAAGAGCCAACTCTCTTCCAATCTACCTCCTGAAACATTTCCATCATCCTCATCTCCATCAAATCACAACCATTCTTCATATCCAAGCAATGATCAAACTGAGGATGTCCTTGCTGACACAAATCTACAAGGCTGATTTGTTGCTTTTCTTCTTGACCATTGTCTTCATCATTGGAAAGATCCAACGAACCAACCTATAAACTTGGCTCTTCAACTTTATCTTCATGGAACTCTATGGCTGAAGCGGTGCAACTATCAGTGTACAATTATCCAACTATGAGTCATTGTCAATCTCTTACACTGTTGGAAACTTCATCAGGTGCAAAGCTTCCACTATTCTAGTCCTTTTTAGTAGCAAGGAATTCTTGTACTTTTAAGGCAATGCAAATTTTTTTTCCCTAAATTTGTTTGATTTTCACTTCATAAGAGGAAAAAAAACTTTGAATAGGAAGTAAAGACATAATCCACTTAAACACTTTTTAGTCGAGCTGATGGATGAATCTTATGCAATCTTGTGACAGATCTAACATGGAAAATGAGAATAGGTTCATCTTCTGCCTTCTTAATGTGAGAGAACTACTTCACCAAAGAAATCATGTTGCATCCATGGTATTGATTTAGCATCCATGATCACTCATGACCCCATAGCTCAAACATGATAAGACATTGATATTCCCTTTCATTCATCAGCCCAAAACCATAAAATTCTCAAAAAACCTTTTTTCCTTTTTGTTTTTCTGTTGCTAAGCTCTCCCTTTCTCCCAACCTATGCTATAAGAATTGAGATTAGTAAAGCATAGGGAAGCTCCCTAGGTCAGGATCATCTACTTTTGCCTAGTCTAAAGTGAGAAAGGCAAAGCTACTGAGGTAATAGTGGGCAGCTCGCGTAAGTTGCCTTTGGGGTCTTACACTTGTGATTAGGACTTCTGCACTAAGTTTGAACCTGGGAGGTAATAGATCCCAACAACTTCTAATTTTGGTAAGTAGTTGGTTGAGGATAAAAATGTAATATTTTATTATATTCCTTGGAGAACTAATGGATCTATTAAAACAATTAGTTGTTTATTGTAAAAGGAGTTGTGCACAAACCCTATATAAGGGTTTGCTACGCTGCCATGCTATTGCTATGAAGCGGGGAAATGACAATCACAAAGAAATGTAAATTATTTTTATATTAAAAAAAATAGAGTTAAGAATCAAACCATTCAGGAATCACAAAAGTAGAACTATAAGTTATAACTAAAAAGAGAGTTCTCATGCGTATTACTAGTAGCCATCCATGTACCATAAATGATAACCATGATTTGATAAGTTATAAACTTATAACTATCATTGTTAATTGGTAATTTTGACAACCATTTCGGTATGAGCATGAAGCAGGTCATATGAGTTTTTTTGTGAGCCACATCCACATCTCCACATCAACAATGAATAAATTGGTTTTCTTGAAGTGAGCAATAGTGTAGCACATGACGTAGATCAGACCTTGACCATAATAACCTTGAGAGCAGACCTTCATGGAGAAGGCTTTGAGGTCAGACCTTGAGAGTAGATCTTGACATAAGGATAGCTCAGACCTTTGACTAGGTGGCAATAATGGAGTTTAGGGTTTGAGCCTTTAGGCATTTAGGGTTTTGGGATTTATTCTATTAAAATTTGATTTCTTTGGGGGATCAATGGTGTTAGATTTTGGGTAGCTCCGAAGGTATTTTCGAGAAGGATACCCGCCAAAATAGTTGGTTGGGAAATTTACCCAAAGGCGGGGTTTTGGACCCAAGGATGTAGGTTGACCTATTGCTGCACAAACTAGGAGGCCTAGTATACATGCTAGAACTAGAGGGCACAACAACATTTTAGGACAGAGGCCCACTTCACCACAGCATAAGTCCCCTTCTCTTCTTGGATTTTCATCGACAAGAGGAGTCCTAGTATGGAGTAAATCACTTAGGATGATAGGATCAATGATGTGATATGAAATGATTTCCAAGGCCCATTCAAAGAGAGGCTCAATTAATGGTTCAAATGCTTCAAGGGAAGCTGAAAGGCTCTCCAAGAAAGACCTATGAAGGACGACTAGACCATGGGCTCAAGAATGTTCAATAATGATGAGAGCCTAAGATTAAGACTTCTAATATTCCTCACTTGTGATTAATGTCTATACTAGGGTTCAAAGTGAGGCAAGGATGGCTCATTCAATGGGAATATTCAATTAAAGGATGAGCTTTGGGAGAAGCTAGGATGATTTTCCACGAAAAACCCCTTTGAGAGAAATACTGTAAGATACCTGGGGTTGAGAGATATACCGAGGTAAAGGCTCATCCAATGGTCAACTATAGTTAAGAGAAAAGGTTTTGAATGATGAGCTACAAAGTGCAAACCTTCAAGAAATCCCCAAGTCAAAAGCAACTTCAAGGGTTCCCACTTGGTGTGATAGCTAGGGCATCAATTTGTTTGAAATTCCACCGTTGGAATTCATTCAAAATTGGAGGATGCCTATAGGAGACACAAATGAAGAAATTTGTCTGGACGGAATCCCAAAATTCCTCCTCCATATAATTCCGCACCAAGCCTTATAAAATCTCTTTATCCTTAGAGGGACGAAGAAAGGAGGTGAAAGAATGAATTTTCATTGAGTTAATGTGATCACCAAGCATCTAGGACTAATGCTTAGCTATTGGGAAGATTGGAGTCAAAATGATCAAGATTTGGGAACTTGCTCTTCAAGGGGGCTTAAAGTGTTGGAAAATCAGATAGGCAGTAAAGATTTTCTTGATCTTGATAATTACTTGTGATGTTTCTTATTATTACAATTTTTTATATCTTCTTTCTTTAGTTCATTAAGCAATTACCAAAAGTAGCAACACATAAAACAATGAACACAAGATGTAGGCACATGCCAGGGCAAAACCCCCTCGAGGGGAAAAACCTAGTCAAAGTAATTCTTCCTTTCAATAGTATCCTTTGAGACTTTTCACCCTAGACCAAGACTAGACCTTCCCTCCACACCAACCCAACAACTTTGACTATGCAGTAACTTGTAGCAGCTAACAGTTTCCAGCAACAGTACAACTTGGAAGACTTCGATCTCCTAATCTAGAACACGAAACAAAGAGAGACCACCACCAAAATTTCCATTTTCCTTGACTCCTTAGACTCACCCAAATTCGCATTCACTTCGGCTTCCCGGCAACAAACTTTCTGTTAAAATTGGAAACTAGGGCCAAACTCCATGTGGGTCACCTTATTTATGGCAGCTAATATTTTTCCTAGATTCCTCTTGTCGAGAGGTGTAGGATTGATCTAAAGATCATCCGATTCCGACAAGTATTTATGGAGATATGAATTTATTTGTATATACTTGAAAAATTGTCAAGGTCAGCCAGCAGCTAAATGTGTGGCACACATGCCCAACAAATCATATAAGTACAAGTGAGGTTGATTCATTATCAACTCATCTTCTCTCTCCTCATCTTCTTGGGCAAGCAAGAAGGACGAATTAGGGTAGCTTCTCTCACACGTGCAAGAAGAAGGATGAATTAGGGCAGTGTTGATATTTCTAGGTTTACGTTGACCAAATGCTGGGCTGTTTTATGGAGTGTTGACCAGCGTTGACCTGAAAGTTGACTAATGTTGACTGGTTAGGGCTGACCGCAAATTGCTGAACTTTTGACTGCTGTTTTGACTAATTATTCTGGACTGTTTTGGGCTGCTGAAGATAGCCGTTGAAGACTGAGTTCTTCAAGTTGACTAGAAGTCAATTCAGGGTCGTTTTGACCAAGTTTGACTTTGCTGATTTAGGGTTTGCTGCTCTGTTATAAAATTACAGAATTCTGAATTGTACTATTTCTCTCTGCTGAACTATTGAAGATCAAAAAAGAATCGATCCAAAGGGTTTCCCCGCATTGGGGTTTGTTCTTGGCTAGCAGCCACATCTTGTCTCTCTTGTCTTGGCCTGTTTTATGTCAATCGTTTAATGTTTTATCTGCACTTTACTTTATGTTCATGTGATTGCTAAATAGTGGCTAATAAAAAGATTTAAAGTAAACTGCTCTAAGCATAGAACATACCATAATTTAACATGGTATCGGAGCTGAGGTGAAGACAAAGCCCAAGCAAGAGCAAGAGCTAGAGCAATCACTGAAGGCTGTTGAAGCAATCTTAAAGAAGTCATGGAGTCCTCAGCACACTTCCTCGCTGAAGACAAACTCTGTGAGAAGTCTGATTATCACGGATGGAAGATGTCTCTTGATTTGACATTAAAAGAGTAGGAAGTGTTGGACCATGTGAGGGGCAGAATTGTTGAGCCTCCATCAAATGCATCCGCTGCTGCAAAGAACAAGTGGACCAGGGGAGAAGTCAAAGCAAAGAAGATCATCCTGGACTCTATCGAGAAGCGCTTGGTGGCCTATGTTTCCGAGCTGACCACCTCCAAGGAAATGTACGATACACTGGCGAGTTTATTCAAAATTAATGATGCAAATCAAGTTTTGTTCCTTAGAAATACGCTGAAGGAAATTAAGAAGGGCAAAGATGAGAGTATGCAAGCATATTTCTTAAGGATCACCGAGATCAAGAATGATCTCCTATCTATTGGGGAAGTAGTTCCTCATAGGGAAATGCTTATCACATCTCTCGGAGGGCTGCCACTTGAATGGTATATATTCAGGACTACTCTTCTCAACAATAATGTAATTCCTGGATTTGAGGAATTGATGGCAAGATGCATTCAAGAAGAAACAAGGATGGCAGAGCAAGAAATGCCTGCACTTAAAGGCAATCCCTCTGCCTTTTCTTCTCATGCTAAAAGAAGAACCATTCCGGGGCTAAATCCAAAGGAAAGGCTCGACCGAAAGGTGGAAGAAAAGGACGATGTTACAATTGCAACAAAATGGGCTACTATGCGAGGGAGTGCCCTGATAAAAGGGATTCACACCATGACGATGAACAAAATCACTCTCAAGGCAATCAAAGGAATGGCAGGTCTAATGGCAGAGGTAAAAGGAATGCTGGAAATCAAGGAAGAGGTCAACCCTTCAAGAAGGCAGGAAACTCCAGGTATGAATCTAACGTTGTTAACAATAAGAAAGATAAATATTATCTACCAGCGACCCTCTCTACTACTGTTCCTCCGAACTCGCTGGGAAATTGGCTTATTGATAGTGGTGCCTCAGGCACTTCACTGGTTACAAAGAAGCTCTCTCTAATCTGATATAGAGGGAGACCAACCTGGAAATTGTTCTTGGGGACAACTCAAAATATCCCGTGAAAGGCGTAGGGAATGTCACTCTTCAATTGAATCGGGGAAATACAATTCATTTACAAGAAGTCCTCTATGTACTTGATCTAAAAAAGAACTTGGTGTCCATTTCGGCAATGGAAGACAAAGGCTACAAGGTGGCCTTCATCAATGGCAAGGTACGTGTATGGAAAAAGAACTTTAAAGATGCTTTCACTCTTGGGTTTCGAGTTGATTCATTATATCAGGTCGAAGGAAGTTTGCTGGGTGTCATGTCTTGTGACACATCTCTTCAGTCCAAACTATGGCATCAGAGGTTTGCTCACCTTCATTATAAAGCTTTACCCGATATGAGAAAAATGGTGACCGGGATGCCCAAGTTCAAATTAGAGTAAGAAGGTGTATGTCCGGGATGTGTCGAAGGAAAGCTCAAAAGGGGACCATTCCCCTCAAGCCAAGGCAAGACCTCCGATATATTGCAGTTGATTCACTCAGACATATTTGGTATGATGCTTGTGAACTCCTTGGGAGGATATTTATATTACCTCACTTTTACAGATGATTATTCTCGCAAGACTTGGATATACTTCTTGAAAAAGAAGGATGAAGTGTTCTCTTGGTTTCGTCACTTCAAAGCCTTGATCAAGAATCAAACCGAAAAGAAGATCAAGATCTTAAGGACTGATAATGGGACTGAGTATGAATCCAATGAGTTCCATGACTTTTGCAAAGAGGCTGGCATTTATAGGGAGACTACAACACCATATGGCATATACTCTTGAGCAAAATGGTGTGGTGGAAAGGAAGAATTGTACGATTGTGGAAGTTGTTCGTGCTATGCTCCATGATCAAAAACTTCCGAAGTTTCTATTGGCCGAAGCTACGAATACCGCCGCATATGTGCAAAACCGATGCCCTCATCAAGCATTGGGTTCCAAGACTCTCGAAGAAATGTTCATTGGTAAGAAACCTGACTATCTCATTTTAGAATTTTTGGAAGTCCTGTATATTTTCATGTGGCGAAAGAGAAAGGAATAAATTGGGTGCATCTAGAAAGAAAGGAATCTTCATGGGCTATAGTGGAAATACTAAGGGCTATAGAATCTATGTGGCTGGTCAAAGGGAAGTCGAGATTAGCCATGATGTCACCTTTGATGAAGATATGGCTCATAGCAAAGTTGACAATCTTCCTACTCTAAGGGAATTTAAAGAAGCCGACACCAGGAAACCGGAAGAAAAAGAAGATGAGACAATGCCTGATGTGGAAGAACCTATGGATCCTATTGATCCCCCTTCGCAAGAGCCTTCCTCTTCTAGGAAGAGGCTTTCATGGCTTAGGGGGACACTTGATGATGCTGAAGGACGCATTGCACCCAGAGGGACTTTCCGAGAAAGTAAGAAGCCGGCCAGGTATCAGGGATACTTGACCATCATGAGCATGATCATCCAAAACGAGCCTTCATCATTTGCAGAAGCTGTCAAGCATCAAGTCTGGAAGGATGTAATGACTGAGGAATATGAGTCCATCATGAAAAACGATGTCTGGGATGTGGTCCCCAGACCTCAGGACAAAGCCATTGTCACTTCAAAATGGCTTTACAAGATAAAGTATGGAGTTGATGGAAGCGCTGAAAAGTATAAGGCTTGTTTTGTCGCTCGTGGCTTCTCTCAGAATGAAGGTATAGACTATGACAAGATATTTGCGCCTGTTGCCTGATACACCACCATCTGCTCGATCATAGCCCTCGCTGGTTCGTAAGGATGGAACCTACATCAGATGGATGTCAAGACTGCATTCTTGCATGGATTGATCAAAGAGGAAGTCTATGTGGAACAACCTGAAGGATTTGAGATTCTTGACCGGGAATCTCACTTGTGCAGGTTGAAGAAAGCTCTCTATGGGCTGAAGCAAGCACCCCGAGCATGGTATGAGAGGATCGATAGCTACTTGATGAAGTTGGGATTCACTAGGAGTGAAGTCGACCCTAACCTTTACTTTAAGGTTGAAGATGACAAACCTCTCATAATGGTGCTATACGTTGACGACCTCTTTCTGACAGGTGCAGACCCTCTCATTCTAAATGTAAGAGGGAGTTGGCTTCTGAGTTCGAGATGAAGGACCTAGGACTGATGCACTATTTCCTAGGACTGGAAGTCTGGCAGAAACTAGGGGAGATTTTCCTATCTCAAGGAAAATATGTGGTGAAGATATTGGAGAGATTTGGTATGGTGGACTGTAAGCCCGTGACTACCCTGATGGAGCTTGACTTCAAGAAGTTAAGCGGTAGTGCTGCCGGACCTGTTTTACAAAATGCTACCGAGTATCGTCAACTCATCGGAGCATTGATGTTCTTAGTGAACTCCCGTCCGGATATATGTTTTGCAGTCAACACGTTGAGTCAATATATCGTTGAGCCTCACCACGCACATTGGATTGGTGCCAATAATCTGTTAAGATGGCACAATCACTCACGGGTTGAGATACACTGCCGGAAATGTGAGACTACATGGATATATTGATGCTGATTGGGCAGGCAGTGTGGTGGACCGAAAGAGCACTTCCAGGTGTTGTTTCTCTTTGGGACCTGCCTTGATATCTTGGATGAGTAGGAAGCAGAAGTTGGTGGCTTTGAGCACCGTCGAGGCAGAGTACATTGCTGCTAGTATGGCCTCTTGTGAGGCGGTCTGGTTGCGAAAACTCTTTAGTGAGCTGTTTGGATTTACATTAGATACCACAATGATCTTGTGTGACAACTAGAGCGGGATTCGTTTATCAGAGAATCTCATATTTCATGATCACTCCAAGCATATCGATATTAGGTACCACTATATCTGGGATATGGTGTAGCGAAGAGCAAGAAGGCTCCAACATATCAGTACAGATGAATAGGTCGCTGACATTTTGACTAAGCCCCTGGGAAAGGTCAAATTCTTGACTTTCTGAGAATGACTTGGTGTCGTTGAGAGACCCTCTTATGAGGGTCGTGTATGATGCATACATTGAGCTTTGGGAGCTCCAAGGGGGCGCGGGGTACTTCTTGGAGCGACATGCGAGCACAGGGCGATTCACCCTCCCCTGGTGGTGCGCTAAGTACAGGGTGAAAGGTTTAACCTTCCCCTGTGACACCCCGTGGCAACTGTGGGACATGATGATTAGTTCTCTTGTATGCCAAGATGATTAGTTCTCTCGTCGCGACTATTGAACAGGATGATTCGTTCTCCTGCGGGCAAGATGATTAGTTCTCCTGTCGAGGCATCCTATCGATGCAGTTTGGGACTCATAGGAAGTACCTCTCATCTGATCAATGAGTAGGGAAATGGGGTTAGGGACCATTAGTAGTACTATTGATGGACGCATCGTTGTATCTACTGTACTCCCTATGCTAGGATGACCTCCATTGATCCAAGATCAGTGAGAGTGGTATGACACACTCTGAGACTAATTTGGGGCAGTGGAGGATGGTTGATACATCCTCGATCGTTTCTTCTTCTTCATAGTTCAGTAGAGCAAAGCAAAGCAGAGCCAAGCAGTGCAAGGTAGTGCATTTGATGGCAGGGATAGGATCGACGGTCAGACGGATTAGCAGATGGAGTTCCCCCTAGTTGAGAGGGTGTGTTAAAATTGGCAACTAGGGCCAAACTCCATGTGGGTCACCTTATTTATGGCAGCTGATATTTTTCCTACATTCCTCTTGTCGAGAGGTGTAGGATTGATCTAAAAATCATCCGATTCCGACAAGTATTTATGGAGATATGAATTTATTTGTATTTACTTGACAAATTGTTAAGGTCTGCCAACAGCTAAATGTGTGGCACACATGCCCAACAAATCATACAAGTACAAGCGAGGTTGATTCATTATCAACTCATCTCATCTCAACTCATCTTCTCTCTCCTCATCTTATTGGGCAAGCAAAAAGGACGAATTAGGGCAGCTTCTCTCACACGTGCAAGAAGAAGGACGAATTAGGGCAGCGTTGACTGAATTAGGGCAGCATTTAGGGCAACGTTGACTTTCTGGGCAGCGTTGACATTTCTAGGGCTGCATTGACCAAACGTTGGTTGTTTTATGGAGCATTGACTGGCGTTGACCTAAAAGTTGACCAACATTGACTGGTTAGGGCTGACTGCAGATTGCTTAACTTTTGACTGATTATTGTGGACTGTTTTTGGTTGCTGAAGATATTTGTTGAAGACCAAGTTCTTCAAGTTGACTAGAAGTCAATTTGGGGCTGTTTTGCAGAGTTCGGGAGAAACATTTCCTGAGTCTGTGGAAAGCAGAAGAGGCAACTCAATGTGAGATCTAGGCCGTACGGATTTGTGCTTGCACAGAGTCCACACGAAGGGTGACGCAGAGCAAGACATAGAGGGTTTCAGATACCTGTCTTCAGTGCTAGATTTGCCTGTGGGGGGAGGAAAATTCCTCACTAGGTTTTTGCCAGTATTTTTCTCTGTAGGATTGCCAGATTCGACATCCAGATTTTTGTACATAGATTTCATTGCTGCATAATATTAAAACCCTCAATTATTGCATTGGTTTTCCCGCATTGGGTTTTACCAGGGACAATTGTCCAAAAATAATTGTGTAAATTTTATGTGTATGCTAGATTTTCTCAGTTTCCAACGCTCTTTTCTTTCGCAGTTTATTTGTGAAAATTAGTGTGAATTATTTAATATTTGCCGTAGCAGACAACAGATAAATTGCTAAATAAATTAACAATTAAAAAAATAATTTCCAGTTGCTGTGTTAGATGAAATTTTCACATTTGTGTGCATCATTAGCCTCAAACCAGATCCAGGGCCTAAGGAAAATTCAATATGGAATTAGAGCTACTTTGAAGACATGTGGATCAGAGTATGCGCAGGAAGTAAAGGAAGCCAATAAAGGTTGTGTAGACTCATAGGGAGACTGCGAAGGGTTGTCAATTGCCTCATGGAATTTCAAATCCTTAGGTTCTAATGAGATAGACAAATTTTTAGCCCAACCAAGGACAATCATGGACCATGCGAGAACATTTATGGTGGTGTAAGGAAAGGTCATTTTGCATGCGAGGACATTCATTTATCATACAAGACAAAGCTAGACCTAGTACAAAGAAGACGTGGCACATGTAAGGATATGTATGGCTACACAAGGAAAGTCATGAATCGTGCAAGGAATGTCATGGGCATGCAAGGAAAGTCATGGAGCTAGAAGCGTGAAGGAAATACCTTCCTCACTAAGAGAGAGTGTTAGATTTTGGGTAGCTTGGAAGGTATTTTTGAGAAGGATACCCACCAAAAGTATTTGACTGGACAGTTTACCCAATGTTGGGGTTTTGGACCTAAGGATGTGGGTTTAGGACATAAAAGAAATAAGTATTTATTCTAATGGGTTGAGAGACTAAAACCCCAGATCTAGAGATTTCCTAAATGACCCAAGATAAAAGGATAAATAAAGGAGGAGCCAAAGGAGAGGCTCAATCTGTGCAAGAGAGATGCGATTCCTGTTCTGAGAAGCCCGAGTCAAAGATCAGCCAAGGAATGAGGTTTTGGAGGGCTGAAGATCAGGCTAAGTTTGGTTTAGGGCCTGATCTAGGCCAAAGAATGAGATCCATCCATGTAGCTAAAGCCTTGAAGGAGGTCATGTGTGAACAAGTGCTGAAGAAGGGGGCTGAGGGAAAGCACAAGGGTTTCCATGAATGGAGACAAAGCTTAAACATTGCAAATCATCTTGTGAAGATCATTAGCCCTAGTAAAGAAGCCACAAATCTAAGGAGGATTTTTTTAAGGTCTGTGGAAGAATCTGTCAAGTCAAGGAGGGCTAAGTTTCCCCCTTTAAGTTTGATCTGTTGAACATGGTTTTGTGCAAGGTATAGAGGACCACAATTGAGGTTGTGCATCTCTGTCTAGGTCGAGACTGATTCTGTGCATCGGGAGAGGGTCGAAGCCCTAATTATTTCTTATAGGGAGGCTGTAAGCCCTGTGAAGTTGCTGAAAGGAGGGCCAAGTTCCCTCAGGATTGTACACAGGGGTATAAAGTAGTGTTGATAATATCGATATCAGCAAAATATTGACGAGGGTCCTCAAAACATCTTTTCGCAATATCAACGAAAATATCGGCAAACATAAAACATGCATAATATATTCAATTTTTTTTCCAGAATTTTAAATGTATAAAGCGATAACAACATGAAATAAACGCATTGGCACATAAATATGAAGAATACATTGATATATATGATGTAATGGATGTAAAATAAAAATGATACGTCAAAGGCGATAACAAATCCTACTGATCCTTGATAATTTTCCAATCAAAGACTCAAATGTGGAGAACCGATACAAAATAACATCACATATATAAAAGTATCTCATCATCATGAGTTATGTGTAGCAAAACAAATAAAACTAGCAGCTAACTATCTGAGATCAATGCCCTCTCCCCCTTTTACGGGAAAACATGATGGGTTGTTTTCCAGAACTGCTCCTAGCAGTAGAAGGCCCTGACCCTGCACCTAATGTCAAATAATGACTGTTGGGTATGGAGTTGTGCTCTCCAATATCTGTAGTAGATGGTGTTGACGTTGACGCTCCCACAGTCTCCTCTTGCTCCTCCTGCTATTCCTCCCCTGAGTCCTCCTCCTCTCGTTGCCCCTATACTAATGGTTCCTCCTCTAACCATGTAGTTGACTCCTCCATGATGGGCACCTCAGACTCCACCCTCCACTGAGATAATACTTCAGTATTGTCTACGGAAATGGCATTTGGATCCATTGGTTTCTCTATTTGCTTCACTCGAAGTCAGAGATTGTAATGCACATACACTAAATCATTGAGATGTGAGAACTCCAACTTGTAAGAGTGTCAAAAAAACTAATGAGTCTTGACCCTTGAGGGTCATAAATTAAAATTACAATAAATGTAATTGCTCAATTGAAGGATGAAGCTCAAAATTATACTTGTTGCACTTCTTTGAGTGTATTTTCTCAAATACACTCCAATTGCGCTCACATCCTGAAGAGCTACATTTTTGACTCAAGATTCTTGTGGCCAATTTTTGCAAATGTGGTGCCCTTGCACCATAGCTTCACCACCAAATATCTACAACAAAATAAAGAAAAAAAAGTTAAAACCTTAAAACATAATTAAATTTTCAAATAAAACATAATTGAGCTTAAAAAATCTAGAATTATAAATCAGTGAATTTGAAAATTCTAATGAGTCATGACTTGTCACTTACGTGGCATGAAGAGTGTCTTTTCCCGAATAGTATCATCAAAGCCAAATAGGCCAACACAATCCTGATAAAGCTGTATCTTGCTATTGTTTTTGCTGTGCAGCTCGAGATTAGGTACCATCCTATGAATACAGGAATGGAGCCCTTCCATCACCTCACTATTAAAATCAAAGATGCATTTGTATGAAAAGGCGGAGTTGAGGAAGGGTGCGATTGCACGAATGGGTCGATGAAGCATCCCTGTCCACTGACTATCAATCGTATCCCATAACATCATCTGTCTATTAAGCCTAGCAAAACCCTTGTCTACATAATAAGGACGAATGCTCTCCTTGGCCTTATACATGGTCTCATACAAATAAGCCATTGCAGGCCTCTCCCCATCTACTAATCTCAGAACCTTTACTATAGGTTCACTAACCGAGCACAGTTCTTCTACTCCTTGCCAAAATGTGTAAGTGTACACTATTTTTGAAATGACTCTCCCATCATGTCTCCTGTTGTATCTAGAATCATGCCACTCATCATAAACAAACATTTGCTTCAACTCAAATTGGCATCGAAGCAAAAATTGAAGAGTAATAAAGTTGGTGGCAAAACTTGTGATTGCAGAATGCTGCAACTCCTTGTTTCTAGCGTATCTCTTCATGAGGCTAAGAACAAAAGCATAGTTTCATATAAACTTGGGGATTCTCCTAGCCATATCAATCACCTCCTTGATGTAGAGTTTCCCCATATCCTCAAGCAGCAAATCGATACAATGTGTTGCACATGGAGTACAAAACAATGTGTAGTGCCTCTCCATAATGATCCTGCCGGCAACCACATAATTAGTTGCGTTATCTATTATGACTTGCACCACATTCTGCACGCCAATCTCCCAGACGAACCCATCTAATAACTCACATATCAATGTTGCATCTTTTATATGTGCTTATGCATCCACTAATTTAGTAAACATGGTACCTTTAGGACAATGTACCAAGAAATTTAGAAGGGTCCTACCCTTCCTATCTGTCCAACCATCATACATCGCTGTGCATCCGAACACCTCCCATGTATGCTTCAACTTTGCCAATCTAGAGTTGATGTCCTGCTTTTTTGCTTGAAGGATTGGCCCCCACAACTCCTCATGTGTAGCGCTTTTGTACCTTGGGCCCACAATAGCGATAACATCACACATTGGTTGCCAAAATGGATTGTTTTTGTGGATGCTGAGAGGTAAGTCACTCCAGAAAAGACTCCTCCCCATAACTCTATCTGCTTGCTTTTTGTTTTTAATAACTGATTTTATGGAAGGTTGTGCTCCGTGTCTAGTTCGTGGAACAAAAAAGGACGACTTCCCACTTCCAGTAACATCAGCCTCAAACTCGAAAGCAAATATCTCGAAAGATCTACTTGTAATGTAAACCTTGTTTCTTTTTGCTTGTTCCTTTTTTTCCTATCTTTTTCATCAATTGCTTCAAGAGTTTTTTGTATAATATCTACACTAAAAACCGTACAAAGCCAACATCATGTCCAAGGAGTCTAGCTAGATGGTATTTCAATCGCGTAACCCCTCGTGTCACCTTAGTCCCACACAATTTGCATGATAGATATGCCCGATTTGTCCCACCATCAGGTTCCCCATACTCCCAAAATGGGTCCAAGGGCTTTGGAATATTTGTAGTGGATTAATGGACAACGTCGAAATTCAAACCTAGGGCACTAAAAAACAAAAAATTGGCATTAAACCCCCAGATACAAAAAATAACAGCCACCTCATTTTAAAAAATATTTTTTTTACTACATTATTTACAATGAAAAATGGAAATAAGAGGGTGCATAAGAAAGTTAATGTAACGAAAGAACATTTCGTATATTAAGAGGAATGCTATGATACCAATGTAACAAACAAGGTTCATATACTCAGAGGAATGCTCTGATACCAATGTAACGAACAAGGTTCATGTATGCAACAAACTACTTCAGAAGATCTGGAATATATTAGTATCCATGATAGGACAATAATATTATATAAGAATATTTGAATACAAGTCAGGTGATTACAAATGAGGGTGAAGGCCTGCTTATATGCCTAGGCAGATACCTTTTCACCAATGGTCATGTCCTTAGGAACATACCTCTTCATTAATTAATTACTAATTAATTAATCATTTATTTATTATTATTATTGTTTACATTATATATATATATATATAATATATATATATATATATATTTTATTCATAACATTGCCTTCCTCTTCAAAAAGCTTTGTCTTCAAAGCTTATTACTAACAAGGCGTGTCATCTGTTTCTTTGTCTTGCAAACTATTTGCATCTTTCGGTATTCTTTAAGTTGTCATCTTCGTTGACACAAGATGATAAGATCCTTGGAGTATTAAAAAAATTGTCGAACTAAGGAGGGATCTGACCATCCTAAATCAATCTTTTGTAGGATCTTGTGATTATTGGAACTTGTGATGAATTGTTTTCATAGGACTAGATGGTGCAAACTTTAGTATTCTTCGGAACATAAGTTTGTTGTTTATGTTATGAGTGATATAGATTCGTAGATTGATTGATGTGTTTATTATTGTGATTTGGATGTAGATAAGGAGTTCTTCTTGTTTGAATTCCTTTTAACATGTGTGTGGTAATCTCTTGACACTGATGTAGTTATAGAATCTTCATTTGAAATCTTTGATGTTTGAATTGCAACTTCTAAGTACATATTCACTTCAGTTGGTTTATCCCTTCTTGAGTTGTGATATTTACTAGATCGACATTTTGTTTCCTTATCTTCAACTTGGATTGTTACGACTGGAGACTTCAATACTTCTTCTTGAGTAAGTTGTTCTAACTTGTCTTTTAGCAACTTCTTGTCACTTTTAAGCTTCTTAATTTGCGTCAATAATTTCTTGTTGTTGTCCTTGAGGCGAGTAACTTCTTCATTTTTTCCAGCGGTGATTTTGTCAACTTCCCTTTGCATATTTCGTATCACTTTTTTACTTTCTTGAGAAATTACTTTTGAGATATCTTGTTGTCTTCTGGTGTTACTGAATTTGGTTTCAATGTGACATCTTGTAGCGTTAGTTTTTTTCCTTTTTGTAGGAAAATGTCAAAAACTTCTTTTTTGTATTTAGGATAAAAGACCTTAGTGATTCCATCCAGGGTGAACCCAAAATTATATCACTATTGTCGCAAAATAAAGTTTTAATAGTGAATTGTGAGACAAAAATATAGTCTTCAATGTTTAGTTGTAGATTGCTTATGTTATTTTGTTTATTATCCATCGAATCTATCATTTCAATTATGTTCGATTCAAGGATCACTAATTTGTTAGTACACTCAGTACTAACATAATTATTATCTTGAGTAGGATCAATAGAGATTATAACGTCCATTCCTGCAAGTGATTATTTGATTTTAAATAGTGCATTGACACACATAATAAAAGTTTTAGGAAATCTTTCATTATAGGTCTCCATTTTTTCTTCCTTCATCATTTTCCAACTAGAGTCTTTTTTTTATGAGCTTTGAGAATATAAAAATATACTCTTTTTCATTTTCTTCCCACTAAAATAATATTTTAGTAGAATTTCAAAGAGTAATTCTTTTAATATTCCACTCACTTTTAAAGTACTTTGTGAGTGTTTTCTTATAATGCTTCCCTTGTACTTTGCTTTGTAAGCTTGGTAGGACCTTTCTTTTCATTATCTTGCAAAAAATAGGTAGGTTACATTCAAAAACTAAATGGTTAGGTGGCCTCAACCTGCCTAGAGGGAAACTAGATCTGTTGGCCACCTAACGGCATGATAAGCCATCCAAAGGCAAAATCTTATGAGTCTGTCAATCCAAGCTAAATAAGTTTGTATGTCCTTAAACTTCCTAGAATCTAGATAACTATAAACATAAACATGGAAAGTTTGAGACTGCTGCATACAAGAGAAGTTGAAACTAAACGTGAAACATCCAACTATTCATCATCAGCTGAATCAACAGGGAGCGGGATTCTTCACACTTGAGCCTTGAAGCGCAGTTTGTGGGATACACAGGATATGGTATTTAATGTGATTGAGGCGGCCATTATGCCTTTGGCACTGAAAATGGATCTGCTGGAAATCCTTACTATAATCCAGGAACCTTTGAGAAGATGAGGTCGAACCAAAAGGGATATGTTGTTGATTTGGGGTAGCATCGGATGTGCACAAGCCATGAAATTTGGTGGAGAGGTTGGGGCACATGAGATCTCCAATACCCAGAAAGGGTTTGGGCAGATTCTAAACAGATCAAGAGATATTAAAATAATTAATATTTTTAATGGAGTCCCTAAGTCTAAATTTAGGGACAATAAAATATTAATGTGTATTAATATGAATTTGTGTTAGAATGGTCCAAAAGACATGGATCAAGCTAGATCTAATCTTAGTCATTGATTAGGGACTTAATCTCGGCCGTTGAGATGTCCATAAGAAAAGTATAAGAGGAAGCTTGAGGGTCACTTGGAGAAGACACCAGTGTGATCAGTCATTCTATTTTCTAAAGTAGGGTTTGCTAAGAGAGATAGAATCAACGATCGGGAGAGCAGCTGAAGGGCATTGAGTACAGAGAAATAGAGAAGGCAAAGATTGTGCTGGGAGAGCAACGTAGTAGCCAAGGAGAGTGACGCAGAGCTAGCAAGGGCTCATGCAGGGCCATGTAGAGACAGCGAAGTGCTGCGCAGAGCACCAGAGAGGCCAGCGTGTCTGACGCAGATGCCCAGAAAGCTGGTGCAAGGCCTCTTGGGGTTGATGCAGGGCCGACGTGAGATAGAGAGGGGCTGACACAGTCCAGATTGGGCAGACCCTGGGGTTGCAGAGCAGTTTGGTGCTGAGGAGTTGCAGGAAGGATTTTTCGGGGTTTCAACCAGGAGATTTCTTTCAAACTGTGAGGTATAGCTGCTAAGGAAATTCTCTGTTGGGTAGGCCAGTTTCGACACTCAGATTGTATTGTGATATTGCTTAATAAGAAAACCCTTAGATAGCTGCACCAGCTTTTCCACATTGGGTTTTTCCGAGGACATTGGTCCAAAAATAATGGTGTTGTGTGGTGTGTTTGTTCTTGTTTCTTTTAGTTGCTGACTATAATATGTTGAACATGCACTGGTGTTTATTTTCAGTATTTACTTTGTAAATAACTTGTTAAAGAAAAATAACAAGTATGTAGGAATAAATCAGAAAAAGTGCATGAAGGGTTTCTAAACTAAGTAAACTTAGAAACTTCAACATATGTTCCAAAGCTTTCACTAGGAGGTTCTTCATCATCCAATATAAATGGATAGTTTGTTTGTACTGAGAGGATCTTCCCCGAGAGTGTCTAGGGTCAGGCACAAGAGACTGCAATCTTCCATATTGCTATCCATAATGCCAACTTGTTGGTTAAGCTCGACTTCCCATGCTTCTATCAACTGGAGAACTTGGGCAGAGATGCCCTCATGATACGCAGAGGCAACATCATTAATCATACGAGAGACAGATTTGCGGCCACGAGGTTTACCCTTAGATTCGTTAAGGTGACGGGACTCAGGTGAGCCTCGAGACTGCTTGCCACGACCGTGAGAGCCTCGGGTGGCCTTGCCTTTCTCAGAAGCGGCACGGGCCATGGTTCGAAGGTAGCTGAAAGAAATGATAACTCTAGACTTGGACCCTGTTAGCCAACTCGAGGATGGGTCGCACTGGACAAGGGAACATGCCACATTAACCATATATGAGAGCCTCATCCTGTTCATAACCCAATGCTTCCCTCTGTTGCAGGCTTCCAACCAAAACAAAATTAATCCCCGAACTAAGAAACAATGGTCCCTCTCTGTTTGGAGTAGTTGAGGCCATGAGAATTAGGTGAGCCACTCACATACTGAAACCCATATATCTCAAAACCTACTCTACCAACATTAAGAAGGAAACCAACTCTACGGTGCCAGGGGCAAGGGAAGGAACAAAACAAAGGACCTGCCCAACAAATGCCCATGCACGACAAGAGAATTCCAAAACATGTAGACACAGGAATAAAGAAAAACAGAGAAACCCTCGTACCATTTTGCAATTTCCATGTGATATTTCTAGTAGAACACCTTCCAAACCATCCAATGCATAATATTGCCATTGTTCCCAAAGACCATCAAAACTAGATAATTAGCCATGAGCGCAGAGAGACAAAGTTTAAGACCGAAAACATACTCGTATGTGGTGGTCTGCAACGATTATGGATGAGCCGATGCCCAAAAATATCAAATGTTATGTCCTTTTGACCCTGCCGCCTACACCTACCTACAAGTCAGTGAGAAAAGCCTTCAACTCACAAGGTGTGGTTGGTGGCAGGGAACTAAGAGAAGGGGCTGTCACACTAATCCCGACTCTCTCCGTTTGAGCTATCTCCTAGGCTAGCTAAGGGGGGTGGTTCCTAATGAAAAATTAAGTTAAAAAAAGATGTGAGTTTTTGGGAGAATTGTTAGAGTTAAATAGATTATTTCTTTAAGATTTATAAGCAAAATTGATATGAGCAATAACCATAAATACATAAGATAAACATGAAATACATAAACAACCAGTGCCTTCAAAGTATTGCTCTTTAAGAAATGAAATTGTATTTGCTTAGAATGAAGTGAAATGTTTTCAAATGGAAAACCAAAATAATCCTGAAAAGTAAAACAATAAATTGTTAGCACAAGATATTATAAATGCTTTCAAGATGAATAAGTCTACAAATGAAAGTATGGAAACTATCTTGCTCAAAAGGATACAAAAATAACTCAAATGTTAGACCAAGATGACAACATGCAATTAAGTTCGCAACCCAAAATAACAGTACTTGAAAGTGAAATCAACCACTCATGACAATATGCAATTAAACCAAAATATAGGCCAATTTCCAAGTACAAGAAAATTATACTTGTTGCAAAATTAAAAGAGATTACAATGCTTGCATTCAAAGTGCCTCTTGAAATAAGATTTGCGTGTGAGACTTTAAACCATCAAGATAGCAAGAAATTTAAGAACTTTGCAAACAAAGCAAATGTGATGGAATGAGTTCTTGGTTTATTTTATTAATTAGTGCTAAGGCAAAGTTACAATTGAACTCTAGTCTTCAGACCTCATCCTCACCCAAATATTTGGATCTCACAATGAGAAGTCAATAGAGGTAGAGGGTCCTTAAAAGTCTATTCAACCAACTTAAGTTGGGGGTAAGTTTTAGTGAGGCTTGGGGCCTTCCTATACTAAAATTCCTAAATGAAGTGTAAATTGTGTTAATTTCCCAAATTAAACTAATGCTTCATGCAATGCTTCAAAGAGAAATAGTTTGCAAAACTTGAGTGCATGCATGTGGGAATTTAAATACAAGATTAGTAAAATTTTGCATGTGGAGTGAAATGTGTTGATTTTAAGCATGCATAATATGAAATTAAAAGCTAGAAAGCTAAGAAAAACTAAAAGCAAGATTAGGCCACCCACAAGAATCCCTCCTCTAAATGAGGAAGGGGGATGCCATGGGAAAAATCCCAAGGTCCCTCCAACATTATTTATTATTTATTAGTGCTTAAAGTAGGTAAAAATGCCTCTAAGAGGGCAACCCACAATATGAGAGAGATCTTTACAAAGATGGAACTCTAACAAAGCTAGACTCTCTCCCCCAAAAATATGGCAACAACAAATTCGAAGATTAAAAAACTCTCCAAAAGAGATTCACAAGGTTCAAAAGGCCCACGGTCTCGATGAGTTTGCAACTCTCTCCCAAGTGCTTATGGCTTTCCTAGAAATCAGTGTTTGGATAGCGTGAGGAGGTTCTGCATACACATGAGTGAGTAGTTTTCCAAAGCTTCTCCTCAAACTCCTTGCTGCCCAATGCTCAAGCCTATGGGCTATAAAACACAAAACATACCAATTGTCAGTGTGAAATTATGAAAAAGAAACCAAAACTAATCCTAGAATTTAATTTACAAAGTACTAGCTCAAGTAATGGGAGTGAACCCCATACTTGTCTAGCTTTAGAAATGACTCTTGAATAGGAGATATAACTTTGAAAGAACTAGAATCAAAGAAGTATTTTTGAATTAAATAGATGACCAAGTAGCTATAGACTAAGAAAACTCCATTTTTCTCTTCATTGGATGGAAAACTTAGAGCGAAAAAATGGCCAAGTCTTGGATCGGTGTGACTCTAGGAGTGAGTTGATCTAATTGAGATTTCTCCCATTTTTAGATGGATCTCTGCACACAATACAAAAGATATTTCCCATGCACTTGAACATGTATTAGTTTGCACAAGATTAGAGCAATATAATGAATAAGATAAACCAAACATTCCTCCTAAAATGAATTGGCAAGATAACTTGCACACATCAATCCAAGCAAGATGGCAAGCATAAACTAATATTAAAATCAATGATATGTGCAAGATAACTTCATCTTTTAATGCCATAAATTCGATTTTATTTGAGCACATGTCCTTTCCTTGATTTTAGGAGTCCACATCACTTTGGGACTTCACTTTAACTCCCCCATAATTTTCCATTTCATTTCCACAACATTTAGCATCTGTGGATATTTATTTTTCTTCATTTATTTAATTTATGGCTTAATTAATTGCCATATTTTCCACTAAACTTAGGAAAAGTGGGTTTTGAGGGTTCAAAACACATTTTTAACCCATGAAAGTGTGTCATAGTAGAAAGTTGAGGGTGAGACGTGTAAATTTCATTACTCATACTCCATACAACTTCTCTAGACATCACTTATTACATTACAAGTACAATTTTAGTTGCAATTTTTGACTCGCGGGAAATTAAAAAAAAAATGACTACCTAGACCTAACCAAATTCCACGAATTTTTTTGTGTGACCTACTATGGTAAGATACATCAACTTTAGACACTAAGATGTGTTAGGGGCTCAACCTTCAAACTGCCATGTCGACTTTGGGGTAAAAAATGAGTGAAAAAACCTAGAAAATTATCCACCTCTGCAAAAGAAAGGATAATTAACCAGATAAAAAAACACTCCAAGGTGTACTCCTTTGTTGATTGAGTGCCAACATCCTAGTCCTGTTACATACTCAAAACTCATCATTACTAGTATCACTTATTACAATTGCCCGCAGGTTGTGGAATCTGGGTACAAGAAAGATGATGAGAAAATAGAAATAGAGTTAAAAAACTCTGTTGACTGATGATATCTAATGGTACAAGTGTCCTCTGGATCATCCTTGGGCATGGAGTCTTCATATAATCATCAGGTGTCACTCTAGTGGTCAACATGTCCGATTGTGTCGAACACCCCACAAATTTGACCAGGTATGTCGTATCACCCCATAGCTTTGGCAAAAATATGCTTTATGTTGGAACCTTAGTTTTTGGTTTGTATAAATGTTGACTTTAATTAAACTGAACGGGGGCTTGAACCATCGCCGCTTATAAATTATGAGTTGTGGTAGTTTGTACAGAACAGTCAGCCGCTGTACGAAACAAAGTGATGAAGGGATGCGATGGCCTTATGAACAATACAGACAAGCGATGCCTTTATTTTTCGGGAATGTTCTTAATTATGAAATCTGTGACTGTACAAATGTGAATTTAGGTAGATAACGATTATACTGATGTGATGATCTGACTATACGACTGGACAGATGTGATGTGTCTCTGTTTGAACTACGTGTTGCAGGTAGTGGTGGCTCCAACTTCGTATCGCAACAATGGCAGCGCTGGAGAAGTTTGAGGGCGATTGTCGAGAGTGAACAGATAGTGGACAGTGGCAATCTCAGGTTGCAGCGGACAAACATGTTACCGTGGTATCAGAGCAATGCTCTGATGCCAATGTGACAAACAAAGTTCGTATATGCAACAATAATCTTAGAATACTTTGAAGACAAAGACATCCATTGTAGGACAAGTAATTGTGTATTGAATATTATATAAAAGAATTAATGAGATTACTCTGCTACGTATAAGAACCTTGTTTATTACATTAGTATCATAACATTCCTTCGAGTATACAAACTTTGTTCATTATAGTTAAAAAATGAGCTTGCTGTCCAAATATGAAGAAAACCCTTGCATTGGTTCATGGGCATGAAAATCATAGTAAATGACAAAAAAAAAGAAGCAAAATGTTGATAGGCAAAGAGGCAAATAAGTATAACCTTAAATCTATGAAAAAAATCATTAACATAGGGGTTTTTTAGAACATACTTGTTGACGGAAGAAATGAAGTTTGTTCACTGATATTGAATCATTGATTGCCAAATTTTTATTGATTAGTGATGATAATGGTTGTTTGATCCTCAATCCCTCCTTGACAACCACCACAAAGCTCTTCCCCTTCCTTCTCCAAGACAAACAAAGCAAAATGAACAATTAAAAGGCCAAAAAGTCGTTTTGTAGCCATGACCCCGCTTAATTGGCGATAAATAGGGTTGTCATTCGATATTTTGGCGAAATATCGCAATATTTTAAAAATGGAAAATATCACGATATTTTGTCGGCAATATATCATTTTGCCGAAAATATCTTGATATTTCAATATGTCGCGATATTTTGGTGATATTATCGACACTGGTATAAATAAAAGGGGCCGTAGCCTAATATAAGAGGGCCGAAGTTGAGGATAAGAGGCTGTAGGGGGTCTGTTTGAAGGCCGAGAAGCCTCAGAAACTCTGTGGCACAGGGCCGAGTAACCTCAGGCCTAAGCTGAGGCTAGCGAAGGGTATAAGAGCTAGTGATTTGCTGAAGGTGATTGCAGAGGTGTGATACAAGAAGTCTGTTCGCAAAGGATCGCTGGACAACTGGCATTGGAGGCTAATATACAATGACTTAAAGGGTTAATTCACTGTGAGTGTTGAAGTTAATTTGGGGCTAATTATACAATGATCTCAATGGACCAAGACTCTGTGAGTTGCTAATATTTTAATGCTAATATTTTAAGGGCTGATATGCAGTGATCTAGAAGGGTTGGAACATTGTGAGTAGTTGAGCAGATTGAAGCTGATATATACAAATTATTTGAAGGATTAAATACCTTGTGAGCAACTGATGGGACAATGATCAGAGAGGACCCCAATCATTGTGTAGAGGAGGCAAAGGACTGCAGAACAGTGGATAATGTGGACTGAAAGGGCTGAAGGAGAAGGACTTCTCCAACATGTAAGTCAAATTGTTTATTTCTGTATTTTGTAGGCAGATTGTTGATTTGAAGAAGCAAATCAGAAGCCCTAATCTTGTATACCGTGTATACTAGTTGTACAAGTGATCTGAAGGGCCATGATCCCTGGTATGGGTGCCCCATGATTCTTTTATTGATCGAATAATAAAATAATCGAGCTTTGGGCTCAATTCTCTGTGTACTTAATTGATTTCACTGTTGAAGATTTACGCTGTGCAAAGTGCTTGTAAGTTGGGGGTTCATAGTGTGTTTGTGTGTGTGATTAGCCTCAGACCAGATCTTGGACCTAAGGAAAATTCAACAAATGGGCTAGAAAAGCACTGAAGCCCATGGGAGAATGGTCTAGCGGCGAGCAGCAAGGTGATTGGGCTTGTAAAACGCGGAGAACCTGGTTTAAAGTCCCTTGAGTGGGTGCGGATGAGGCCAGGTGTAAGTCCTAGGCGACTTTGATGGCATAGATAAGCCCCTCATAGCATGGTAGCTTAACCAAAGAGATTATATAAGAATTATTTGTCAAAAAGAAAAGCACTGGAAGTTTCGGCTTCCTTTTCAAAATCCCAATGTCTGTTTCATTTCCCACAGGATGCTCAGGATCTGTTTCCTTCTCCACTGGATCCACTTCCATGAAGGATCCTGGATGAATATTGGTGGATCCTAGACACAAGGATGGTGGATTTGGGAAAATGGTACTTATTTGATCTTCAGCAGGTGCTTATCAATTTTGTAGACATGTTAACTTTTAGAAATGTGTTAGAGCTACAGGTAATTTGGTTTGCAAATCTGGGAAGCTTAGTCTTTGTACAAGCACATACCACATTTTACTTGTGTTGGGAATTATAGTCAGTAACTCTACTGCTAAAGAATAAGCTTCAACCTACTTATGGGTATTGGTAATTGTAGTGCCCCATCTTAGATTATGGATAGAATATGATGATTAACATGCATACAAGGCATGCATATGATAGCTACAATGCATCGCATGCACTGTGCTAGTATATATACTAACTTATTATGAAAATTTCTATGTAAAGGATAAATGAATTAATTATTGAAAATTTGAAAGTTCTAAGTGGATACCTAACTCACATATATATATATATATATATATATATATATATATTGAATGTATTTTGGGAAAACTTAAAGTATGTACTACCACCGTAACATATATAACTATACAAAAATAAAAGGGTAAAGGCATATACAAAATAGCAAGGGAAGTACAATATATAATATACAAAAAGATTATAATCTATTAATTGTTATACAAATAAAAAGTAAGAACTTATAATATATATTTGATGATGATGATGATGATGATGATGGTTAACGTCCACTGAGACCAAATTGGTCTATCGGACCTACAATTTTCTTAATTTTTACTTGTCTGGCTCCTTGTCTTTCTTGGCGAGATTGGTGTTGTAGCTTTCTTTCTTTTCTCTACGGTCTTCCAACTTCCTTTGTCTTGCATCTCCTTCATCTCTTCTGGTTCTTGGGACATTGGTGTCTTAGCTTCGCAATCTATAGTCGGAGAAGAAGTTTGGTTTAGGAGATCTGCTTTGCTGTTAAATGAAGATTTATTTTCATTCAAATCCTCATAACTGTTGATTTGTTGGGGCGTGCTTTCTCCTTGTTTGCTTTGAGAGTTGTTTCCTTCTTCCTTGATTTCTTGTGACTCAGAGTTTTCTCTAGAATATTCTTCTTTGATGACAGTGTAGTGTTCTTTTTGTGCTCCTTCCCACCATGTAGATCTGTGGTGGTTTTTTCTAGCAAAATTTTTCTCAGAGGCTTTTGGGCAATTTTTGGCTAGATGCCCCATCTCAAAGCACGATCGACATCTGAAGAGGACACTTTCATAATCAAGCTTCTGGTTCCACACATAGTCTTTACTTGTTAGGTTTATTTCAGCTGGGAATCCGATGCTGAAATCCATTTCCACACAGATGCGTGCATAGGTGGTTCTGGCATATTCCTCTGTTTATGGGCACCTGCAGTAAAATTTCCCAATTGCATTTCCGATGGCTTTTAGCGAGGAGAGATTCCAGAGATGCAAGG
>APFE030145101.1:120999-163622 GCA_000404065.3 Pinus taeda | reverse complement strand
TTAGTGACCAAAATATTTTCATCAAACTGGCATTCAGCCAATTGAAAGCAAGATTTCAAGGCAAACACCTAATGTTGAAGATATATATAGGACAGAGGATACCCAGTTTCCAGGGTGGAGTGAGGAAATAGTAGATAGTGATTATGACTTAGGATCAACGATGTATTTTGAATAGATCTACACATGGAGGGCATTTCAGAAATTTCCTAAGGCTAATTTGACACAAGAAAGTTAGAAACTAAATGATATTGACATAGACACTTCAGACTTGGAAGATCAATATTCCGAACTGTCTAACAACATAACCACATTTTATGATTGAAGCAAGGGAGGATCATTTAATGAAGATCAAGGAGGAGCTGACTTGGAAGAGATATCAAAATGTAGTCAAAAATTGAATTCTTCTCATTATCATGTATCTAGTTCATTCGAGGGTGGGTTTCTACATCATCTTGGAAGATGGGACTTGGGGAAACATTACAGGCTATAAGTTTGTTGGCCTGCTTTAAAGTTTGACAGAAATGCCTATTACCCACCAAAAGTGGGAGATCGCATAGGAAAATTTATCTCTTGCTCATCTCTTCCAGCCCGCAGCCCCTGACAACCACCTAGTAGCCATTGTGATGTGCCATTATTATCTCAACCAGCAGCCCATGACAACCACCCAGTAGCCATTGTGATGTGCCATTATTATCTTTGCCACCTGCATCAGTTGTATCATGTATGTTTTCTCACCCATTTTTCAAGAGCACATCTTGGAAGGTGGCAATCCGACAGAAAGGTACTTTATTCATTATGAAAACGGGCACTTCTGCTTGTTTATAATTGTTGAAATTTCTAAGTCTAACATGTTAGAAATCCCTACTGCATTATCTGGTTTATTTTCTCCTACTTGTTCTTTTCATTAACAAGTTATTTATAAGTATAAATACTGAAAATAAACACAAATGCAGCCTTAACTCATATACAGATCAACAACTGAAATAACTGAGACAAACACACAAGGGACACCATTATTTCTGGACAATTGTCCCCGGAAAAACGCAATGCGGGAAAACCGATGCAGCAGATATGAGGGTTTTACTATTATGCAGTTTCTGAATAAAACTAGGGTGCCAGAAATGGCTCACCCAATAAAGAATGTCTCGACAATAATACCTCTCCTCGGAGATAGATATTCTGGCTGATCAATCACCGGATGAACAATCCCACAACAACTATGACAGCTCCCTAGCTGGATAGCGAAAACTACTCGAAGCTTCTCTATTGCATTATCTAGTTTATTTTCTCCTACTTGTTCTTTTCGTTAACAAGTTATTTATAAGTATAAATACTGAAAATAAACACAAATACAGCCTTAACTCATATACAGATCAACAACTGAAATCACTGAGACAAACACACAAGGGACACCGTTATTTTTGGACAATTGTCCCCGGAAAAACGCAATGTGGGAAAATCGGTGCAGCAGATATGAGGGGTTTATTATTATGCAGTTTCTGAATAAAACTACGGTGCCAAAAATGGCTCACCCAATAGAGAATTTCCTCAGCAGTAATACCTCTCCTCGGAGACAGATATTCTAGCTGACCAATCACCAAATGAACAATCCCACAACAACTACGACAACTCCCTAGCTGGATAGCGAAAACTGCTCAAAGCTTCTCTACTGCTCTGCGTCACTTTGCAGGGACTGCGTCACCCTTCCCAGCGCACCAACACTCAGTCTGCCCCACAAAAAATCTCTTGGCGCTCCCTCTTACCTCTCTACATTAGTCCTCTGACCCTCTGTGTCACACACCCTGGCCTCTTCAACCTCTACGTCAACCTCTCTAGGCTCTACGCTATCTCTCCGACACTATCTCTGCCTCTCTGCTATGTATTGTTGGCCTCGCCCAAACTGCCCCTTGCTGCAACAGATCACTAGTTCGATTCTCTCAGCAAAACCCCGCTCTAGAAAATCGAACTGACTGATCAATTTTAGTGTATCTCCAACTGACCCTCAAGCCTCCTGTTACATTTTTCCTGTTGAGTCTTCAACGGCCGAGATTAAGTCCCTAATCAATGGCTGAGATTAGATTTGGCTTGATCCATGTCATTTAGAACATTCTCACCCGGTTTTATATTAATACCCATTAATATTTTAATTTTAATAAGTTTAGACTTAGGAACCCCATTAAAAATATTAATTATTTAAATATCTCTCCAACTAGGTGGAATTTCCCCAAACCATTCTGTGTCTTGGAGATCTTATGTGCCTTAGCCTCTCCCCCAATTTTCATTGCTAAAGCACATCTGATGCTACCACAAATCAACAATAATTTGGGCATTTGGTATGGATTATGAAGTGACTTGGAAGAAGGAAGGGTTTGACCGTGGTTTTGATCCCTGACCTTAAATGGAGGGTTAATCCTCAATCCTAGTCTAGTGGGACCTCCCCTAATGACCCATGGCTTTAGGAAGGGCATTACTTGGGAAACTTTGATTGAGATAGCATGGTCCTGTTTTCCCATTCCATACTTATTATTTCCCTCCGTACATTAAGAGCCTTATACTCCACCTCCCATCGTCGGGTCCACTTGACCATGGGTTCACTAGGATTTAGCACACCCTCTCCCCTTGTTTCCATATGCAAGTCAGGCTTGGAAATTTTTCCTTGAGAGGTTGATGTAGCTAAAAGAAATGGGAAGAGCATGTCATGGCCACAAGCAAGAAACAAGACAAAGAAAGTTATAAAATGCAAAAAATGGTCGGGATATTAACATTAGCATGTGGGAAAAAGCCAAGCATGAGCTCTACCTATGAAAATTCTATCACTGCAGCAACTGATTTGCTTTTCCTACTTATTTCACCATAAGTTATTCATCAAATTTCTTCAATAAACATCAAAATAAATACTACTGTAGATATCACACTGTAATACAGAAACAAACATATACACAAAAATCAACACATTGACACAGTTATTTTGGGCTAATGTCCCCCGGAAAAACCCAATGTGGGAAAACCGGTGCATCAGGGGAGGATTTTATTATTCAGCAATTTTTTAGCACAACAGGGTGCCAAACTGGCTTACCCACAGATAGACAAATTTTCCAACACTTCTTCTGAAACCAGTGTCAGCCCTATTGACCTCTGCGTGACCTAAAACCCTCTGCATCAGCATGTTGAGACTCTGTGCAGCCTCTCTGGCCTTCTGCGTCACTCCTGCAGCCTTTGCGTGGATGATGCAGCCCTGCTGGCTCTACGTAGTCTCTGCTCTCTGCGTGGTTCCCTCTGGCCCTGCGTCTGCCTTTTCTGCCTCTGTGCTGATCCCCTATCTTTCTGTTTCGTACTTGCTGCCTCCTGACTGCTCTCCAGACCACTGGTTCAATTTCTCAGGTAACCCCGCTCCAGAAATTGAACTGACTGGTCTCCCTCAATATATTCTCCAAGTGACCCTCAAGCCTCTTCTTATACTTTTCTCGATGACAGATCAATGGTCGAGATTAAATTCCTAATCAACGCTAAGATTAGGTCTAGCTTGATCCATGTCTTTTGGACCATTCTAACACAATTTTATATAATCCACATTAATATTTTAATTTCCCTAAGTTTAAACTTAGGGACTCCATTAAAAATATTAATTATTTTAATATCTCCAGAACTATTTAGAATCTGCCCAAACCCTTTCTGGATATTGGAGATCTCATGTTCCCCAACCAATCCACCAAATTTTGTGGCTAGAGCACACCCGATGCTACCCCAAATCAACACTCCCTCTTAGCGAGCACTGTGCTCTAGTAATACTCCTCACTGAGTATCACTCTGATCATCCGGCATCGGTCCCTGTGCTGATGCTAAGCCTCCCTGCCCAACATCCTCTGCACTGTTGCATGTTGTACGACCACTGCCTCTGCATCCATGCTGCTGCTAGTCCTTTCTTCCAACACTGCATCCGCAACATCCGCAATGCAACTCCCTTTACATCTGTGTTGCTTCTGGTCCTTTCTCCCAACACTGCATCTACACTACAACTCCCTCTTCATTCGTGTTGCTAACACACTCATTTCTACTTCTGAAAGGGGTTCTTTACCATCCCCATCTTTTCCTTGAAGTAGTCGAAATTTGACTTTCCAAGGGCCTTGGTGAGGATATCTGCCACCTATTCTCCTGTAGGAGTGTAGCTCAATTGTACAGCTCCTCGTTGGACACAGTCTCTCTTGATTTGGGGTAGCATCGGATGTGCTCTAGTCACAAAATTTGGTGGAGAGGTTGGGGCACATGAGATCTCGAATACCTAGAAAGAGTTTGGGCAGATTCTAAACAGTTCAAGAAATATTAAAATAACTAATATTTTTAATGGAATCCCTAAGTCTAAACTTAGGGAAAAATAAATATTAATGTGTATTAATATGAAACTGTGTTAGAATGGTCCAAAAGACATGGATCAAGCCAGATCTAATCTTAGTTCAGAAAAGGCTAGCGCTGGGGTTTCTGGGGCAGATTGGTGCTGAGTAGCTGCCGGAAGGATTATCCAGGGTTTTAGCCAAGAGATTTGTCAAAAACTGAGAGGTATTACTGCCAAGGAAATTCTCTGTTGGGTAGGCCAGTTTTGCCACCCAGATTATACTCTGATGTTGCTTAATAAGAAAACCCTCAGATAGCTGCACCAGTTTTCCCACATTGGGTTTTTCCAGGGACATTGGTCCAAAAATAATGGTGTCATATGATGTGATTGTTTCTGTTTGCTTTAGTTGTTGGTCTATAATATGTTGAGCATGCACTAGTGTTTATATTTTAGTATTTACAATTGTAAATAACTTGTTAAGTAAAATAACAAGTAGGTAGCAATAAATCAGATAAAGTGCATGGAGAGTTTCTAACTAAGTAAACTTAGAAAATTCAACATGGTATCAGAGCGTGATTGCAGATCAAAGGAGGACTAAGGACATCAACCGAGCAGAGCAATAGCAACAGAAAACAGCTATCCCAAGGTGACAAAATTTGTTTCTAGCAGAGCAGCAACAAAGGAAGGGTGATGCAGTGCCTGTGTCATCAAGGGTGAGCCGGGAAGAGGTAGCGCAGAGGCTAAGCAAGGCAAAGAGAGCCTCACATAGAGCCACGTAGACACTGGGAGGGCTGACGCAGTTGGCTGAGGAGGCCGGGTTGCTGGTGTCGGGATTGCGCAAAGCCTAGGAGCTCTCATCTTCAAGTTGATAGGGTTTAGAAGGTTGTGGGAATATTGCAGAGTGGAGTTGGTGAGGTACTGTAGTCAGAACAGTACCTAACAGAGCAAGGCCAAGAGGAGTTGCTACCAAGGGTTTCTAGCCGAGGAACCCAAATCAGTGGTGCAATTGCACAAAACGATCAGAATATGGGGCATCTTGACAGCGGCAGAAGGATTTCCAGGAGGGAAATCGGGACTCAGAGGGAGTCCAGAAGAGAACTTCTAGATGGTAAGTAGAGACTCAGAGGAGTCGAATAAAGAACTTCCAAGAGGGAAGTAGAGGAGCATCATGGCACTACACGGAGTAAGAGACCAAGATAGACTAGACAGAGCGTCAAACTTCGTAGTCTTGAAGGCCAGAATCTTATCTGTACTTGACAAAAATTGTGTCAAGAACTTCACCTTAAAGGTTATAGCTATCCCAGTCGACCCCAATGATAATGACAAGTATGAGGAGGCAATGGCGAGGGCCAAGAGGATCATCCTTGACAGGGTCAAGGACCATGTAGTACCACACATTGCCGAGAAGGAAACGACATATGAGATGTGGGAGGCCCTCAAGAAATTGTACCAGCATACTTCTGTGCAGAGAAGAATTTCACTTGAGAATCCGTTGAGGTCATATCAGATGAAGAAGGGAGAACCAATTGACACCTTCCTCGGAGAACTAAATGAGATCCGAGATCAGTTGACTGATATAGAAACCATGTCGGATCAAGAGTTGATGGTGAAGACGACCCTAAATGCAGTTTCAGAAGACTGGGAGGTATTTGTCCACAGTATGCTGGGCAGAGGAACACTTCCACCTTGGGATGAGATGTGGGCAGCTCTTCTCTAGGAAGAGATCAGATGGTAGTCGAAGACGGGTAGCAACAGGAAGGGGATCAAAGTCAAGGAGGAGGAAGATGTTGCCCTGGCATCTGAGGGAAAGCAGGAAAAGTGGAAGAAGAAGGATCTCTCCAAGATCAAGTGCTTCCACTGTGGGGAGCTGGGTCATTATGCGACCCAGTGTCCAAGGAAGAAGAGTAGGGGAGAGTCTTCTGAGACTAAGGCAGCATCAGCAAGGGCAGAGAAGGAAGTTTTGACAGACGATAATTGTGCCATGATTGCACACGCACCACTTTGAGCGGAAGTGGGGAGACATCGAGTTGTAGTCAGGTGGACTATATGCGATGAGGGGCAAGATCCTCGAGATACCCAACCTCTTGGATTAGACCTTGCTACGGTGGCCCCGGAGAGGAGTAGCAGGACTGGCTGATGTGGGTAGAGACGGATGCGGATGGAGCAACAACGAGAGCTACAGTGCAGGAGTCCCGAGACAGCGCGAGGCTAGCAAGAAGCAGCAGTGCGAGAGGCATAGGAGTGTTGCAACAGTGCAGGATGGCACAGAGAGGTGTGCAACGGTGCGAGATGCAGGGGGTTGTTGTAGCAGCGTAGAGGTCAGAGAGGGAGCACTTGTCAGCGAAAGAGGGAGCTTTAGCATCAGTGGGTGTCTCTAGCCCAACATGGAGGTCAGATTGGGAGATCAGTTACTTACTTCTCAGCAACTAAGTTGCAGTGCAGCAGTGGGAAGCACAATGCAGCATGATGAGAGGAGGTGCAGTGCAAATGTAGTGCTAGGAGAAAGGACCAACAACAACACGGCATAGAGGGAGCTGTCGTACAGATGCAACAGTGGCAGTGGCAGAACCATGGGCAACAATGTAGAGGATGTTGGGCAGGAAGGCCTAGCATTAGCACAGGTACCAATGCTGGATGATCAGAGTAATACTCAGTGAGGAGTATTGCTAGAGCAAAGTCCTCACTAAGAGGGAGTGTTGATTTGGGGTAGCATCGAATGTGCTCTAGTCACGAAATTTGGTGGAGAGGTTGGGGCACATGATATCTCCAATACCTAGAAAGGGTTTGGGCAGATTCTAAAAAGTTCAAGAGATATTAAAATAATTAATATTTTTAATAGAGTCCCTAAGTCTAAACTTAGGGAAAATAAAATATTAATGTGTATTAATATGAAACTGTGTTAGAATGGTCCAAAAGACATGGATCAAGCCATATCTAATCTTAGCTGTTGATATGTCAACATGAAAAGTATAAGAGGAGGCTTGAGGGTCACTTGGAGAATACACCAAAGTGATCAATCATTGTATTCTCTAGAGCGAGGTTTTCTAAGAGAGATAGAATTAGTATTTAATCTTGGTTGTTGATATGTCAACATGAAAAGTACTATGTTTTAATCTTGGCTGTTGATATGTCAACATGAAAAGTATAAGAGGAGGCTTGAGGGTCACTTGGAGAATACACCAAAGTGATCAGTCATTCTATTCTCTAGAGTGAGGTTTTCTAAGAGAGATAGAATTAGTGATCGGGAGTTGCAGCTGAGGGGCATTGAGTACAGAGAGGCAGAGATAGTGCCGAGAGAGCAGCGCAGTAGCCGGGGAGAGTGACGCAAAGCCAACCAAGGCTCACGCAGGGCCACACAGAGGCAGCTGGGAGCTGCGCAGAGCCTTAGAGAAGCCAGCGTTGTTGACGCAAAGGGCCAGAGGGCTGACGCAAGGCCTCCTAAGGCTGACGCAGACCCATCCGAGGTGACGTAGGGCCAGCGCTGGGCAGAGAGGGGCTGACGTAGTCCAAAAAAGGATAACGCTAGGGTTTCTGGGGCAGATTGATGCTGAGTAGCTACCAAAAGGATTATCCGAGGTTTCAGCCAAGATATTTGTCAGAAACTGAGAGGTATTACTGCCAAGGAAATTCTCTGTTGGGTAGACAAGTTTTGGCACCCAGATTGTACTCTGATATTGCGTAATAAGAAAACCCTCAGATAGTTGCACCAGTTTTCCCACATTGGGTTTTTCTGGGGACATTGGTCCAAAAATAATGGTATCATATGGTGTGATTGTTTCTGTTTCCTTTAGTTGTTGAGCTGTAATATGTTGCGCATGCACTAGTGTTTATTTTTCAGTATTTACAATTGTAAATAACTTGTTAAGTAAAATAACAAGTAGATAGGAATAAATCAAATAAAGTGCATGGAGGGTTTCTAATTAAGTAAACTTAGAAACTTCAACAATCTCTGACAAAGTGACACCGGATATCAATATGCTTCGACCTATCATGAAACACTGGATTCTCAGAGAGTTTGATGCAACTCTGATTATCACACATGATCCTGGTCGCCTCCATATTTCTTCTGAATAAGTTCACCAGCAGTTTTCTAAGCCATATGGCCTCACACGAGGCTGTGCTTACTGCCATATATTCTACCTCATATGAGCTCAGAGCCACGGACTTCTGTTTCGTACTGCACCAGGAGGTCATTCTCTATCCAATGTTGAAACAGTGCCCATAGGTACTTTTCCGATCCACTAAACTTCCTTCCCAATCTGCATCAGTAAATCCATTCAACCTGATATCCTTCCCCTTGGTGTATAAGAGCCCATAATCAACTGTTCCCTGTAAATACCTGAGAAAATGTTTAGCTGTTGCCCAGTGTGCCCTCTTTGGTTCCACCATGAACTGACTGAGGGTGTTGACAGCGTAGCAAATATCTGGCCCGGTATTGACCAGATACATCAAGGACCCTATGAGCTGTCGGTATAGGGTGGGATCGACACCCTTGTCTTCTGATGCATCAATTTTCTTCCAATTGGTGATCATTGGCGTAGCCATAGGTCTACAGTCTCCCATCCCGAACCTTTTTAGGATTTCTGTAGCATACCTCCCTTGCCCAAGGAAGATTTCTCCTTTCTTCTGTCAAACTTCCAACCCTAGGAAGTAGTGCATTCGTCCCAAATCCTTCATATCAAACTCTATGGCTAGATTCTTCTTGAAGTCTTCAATGAGTCTGGATGATCCTGTCAGAAAGAGATCATCCACATATAATACTAAGGTAAGCAGCTCGTTCTCAACGACCAGATAATAGAGATTCGGATCCGTGTCACTCTTCACAAACCCCATCTTCTACATGTAGCCATCTATTTGACCATACCACGCTCTCGGTGCCTGCTTCAGCCCATACAAGGCTTTCTCTAGTCTGCATGCATGAGACTTCTTCTCATGAGTTTCAAAGCCCTCTAGTTGTTCAATGTATAACTCTTCTTCTATTACCTCGTTCAGAAATGCCATCATGACATCCATCTGATGGATCTCCCATCCCATCTGGGCTGCAAGAGATATCATGGTCCTAATAGATGTATACCTGGCTACCGAGGTAAAGGTTTCTCATAGTCAATCCCTTCCTTTTGAGCACTACCCCTTAGCCACAAACCTGGCTACCGAGGCAAAGGTTTTCTCATAGTCAATCCCTTCCTTTTGAGCATTACCCCTTAGCCACCAACCTGGCCTTGTATTTCTCAACACTGTCGTCCACAGCATATTTGATCTTGTAGATCCATCTTGAACCTACCACAAATCTGTCTTAAGGCCTTGACACCACCTCCCCTAGACATCGTTCACCATCATGGAGTTATACTCCTCTACCATCGCATCTAGCCAGAACTAATGCTGAGCTGCCACCTTGAAACTGGCAGGCTCTCCATCCTGAGCTACTAACGCCTGATATCTGTCTGGATGTTTTCGCTCCCTCTTACTGTTCCTTGGCTCATCGATGAAGTTTTTTGCATCATGTAGAATCTGATGAAGTTCCCTGCTAGTTCTTCCTCTGCCAACAGGTGATTTTGTTCGCTCCTACTCCTCATCCTGAGAATCATCTTGACCTGAGGAATAATTCTTCACTTCTGTTGGTTGAAGAGGCATGACCAACGGATCCTCTTTCGACTGCTCCTCGGAAGGCATTTCGTGAGATCTTCTGAAATCTTTATCCTCCATGAACTTTACATCTCGTCGTACTACTACCTTCCTGCTCCCTGGAAAATAGATTCTGTATGCCTTAGCAGTCTCGCCATATCCCACCAGATATCCCTTTTCTGCAATCTGATCCAACTTCTTCCTCTTTTCTTTGGGTATGCGATAATATGCTAAACTCCCAAATATCCTGAAATGACTGACTTCAGGCGTCTTCCCAGTGAAGACTTTCTCTAGAGTAATCTTGTCCAATGCCCAATGAGGAGTCATGTTCTGAAAGTAGACAGTTGTGTTGCATGCTTCCGACCACAAGAATTTTGGCATATCCTGATCATACAGCATGGCCCTAGCTGCTTCTACAATAGTCCTGTTTTTCCTTTCTGCCACCCCATTCTACTCTGGATTGTAGGGAGTTGTCCACTCTCTTATGATTCCCTCCTTAGGGAAATAATCAGTGAAGTCCTTATCAACATATTCTCCACCATTATCTGAGCGCAAAACTTTTATTTTCTTCCCAGTCAGATTCTCCACCAAAGCCTTGAACTCCATGAATCGACAGAAAACCTCATCGTTGTTTTTTAGAAAATAAATCCAAGTTTTCCTCGAGTGGTCATCAATGAAAGTAAGAAAATACTTAGCACCTCTAAGAGCTTTGACAGACATAGGTCCGCAGATATCTGAGTGTATCAGTCCCAATTCAGTCTTGGCCCTGTGTTTGCACCTAGGAAATGCCGCCTTGGCATACTTTCCTAGAGCGCATCCCCCGCATACATCATCTCCTTCTGTACTCCGATCCGGAACTCCTATTACAATGCTCCTGAGAATTCTCAAAGCTCCATGGTGCAAGTGACCCATCCTTCTATGCCATAGTTCATTCAAGTCCTTGTCCCCATGACGGCCTATTAGTGCCATTGGTGATTCTAGTTGTAAACTATACAACTGATTACTTTTGATCCCGATCTGCACTTTCTTTTTCCAGCTCGGGTGTTTGACATATACCTTTTCCTTGATGAAGTAGACATCATAGCCCTTGCCTTGATGTAGTAGATGTCATAGCCCTTGCCTTGTAATTGTGACACGGAACCGCTCTCCCGATTCTGTCTAAAAAAACTATGGTACCCTTCCCTACCGAAGTACACTTTGCCTTGCTCCCCATGGTGATCTGAAAGTTCATCTTCTCTTCTCGATATTCTGAGAAACACTCCCTGATTCCCGTCATATGCCACAAGGCTCCACTGTCTATATACCATACTTCTGATGATGCAGCACTAGTCATGCATGCCACTTCTTCCAGCCTGGAAGCCAACATAAAGAAATCAAAATCTTTTTCTCTTGTGCACTCTTCTGAATATCTGTGTGAGTCCCTTGAGGTGGATGCCTCTGCATCATGGTCTCGACCCATAACTAATTTTCCCTTTATGCCTCTAATTACTCGCTCTGATACCATGTGAAAATTCTATCACTGCAGCAACTGATTTACTTTTCCTACTTATTTCACCATAAGTTATTCATGAAATTTCTTCAATAAACATTAAAATAAATACTACAGCAGATATCACACCGTAATACAAAAAAAAACATATGCACAAAAATCAACACATTGACACAGTTATTTTGGACTAATGTCCTCGGAAAAACCCAATGTGGGAAAACCAGTGCAGCAAGGGAGGATTTTATTATTCAGCAATTTTCTAGTACAACAGGGTGCCAAACTGGCTTACCCACAAATAAACAAATTTTCCAGCACTTCTTCTAAACCCAACTTCAGCCCTACCGTTATGGTCCAACCCTAACGCCCTTATTTATGTAATAGGGTCGATTCATAGTTATAGTTAGTTAAAGAGTCAATAAAGCTTGTATTAATAATTGTAAGTGGTTGACCGACATTTAAAGAAAGGGACCACAGTTAGTTACAAATGGGCCATGGTATTAGATAGATGGTATTGAGAGAACTATGGTACTGACCCATGGTATTGCATGTATGAATCCTATATAAAGGATAGAGACTCCCCATTAAGGAGCATCGTGTCTTATTTTGTAATCGAACTCTGTTCTGTTGGAGGTTTCCCCTCGAATAGGCAAGTGAACATTGCTTTCATCACTGAATAATAAAATATTTGTTGTTTTTCTCATTTTGTTCTGTGTTCTGGGTTGTATTTCTTCATATATTTGGTATTCTGGCATCTTCTCGTAGGTCAAAAGCATAACAAGTGGTATCAAAGTGCATTCCAGGGCCGGTGGTATCTCCATTTTTAGCATAATTTTTTTTAGGCTAGAGACGTGTTCCGACGTCTTCAAACCACAGGATCTGTTGTCGAGCGCATAAACCTACAGATTTGGGGAGGCATGCATTCAAGAAATACAAGAGGTGGTCACGCTTGTTGGACTCCCTTGTAACCCCTGTGGGTACCCCTTCGAGTAGTAGTGCATTAGACAGAACCGCGCACGGACTGTCTTCCACGTACCCTCTGGGTATGTCAAAAGCCCCCTAAGCTCACCTGAAACCTCACCTTAGATAAACCATCGGCTGTCTTGCTACTACAGTACACTGAGAACGACACTCGGGGAGATTACTCGCGCGTACGATAGGGTAGTCGGGTAATACAGCTAAGGGTACGGTTGATCCTCCTTAGTTAGTGCCCTGAAAGATTGGGCCGAGTACTACTGTTGGACCCTTATGTCTATTGTGATCTGTAGCCCCTGACACTCCTTGAGACCATAGTTCCCTCGTCTCTCTGAAGATCGCCCATTAACTTCTTTGCAGATCAGATGCCGCCGCAACAAACAGATCCACCAATTGAGGGTCTACTGCCACAATACCAGTCAGATCTAGCGGCTGGGGTTCTGTCACCGCCGCAGTCCAACTCACATTTAGCAGTAAGGGTTTCGCAGGCACATCTGACCATTTGTGCAGGGAGGCTTCTGGCTCCTATACCCTGGGGCGATTCTCGCAGGACATTGGGTAGGATTAAGTTTTCTGGAAATTGGCCACTGCAATATTGATAAGCGGGGACTAAAACTCTTTTCGGAGTTCAAAAAAAAAAGTGGTTTGAGGCCTTCCCAGGACGCTTATAAGGGACTTAGCCCATAAGAATCAAGACGACAAGCTGATCAAGGCGATATCATTCACTTGTCAGCTTCAATTTTCGGGTGGTCTCAAATTTTTTCAAAGTGATGACAAGTGACAAGGATCTGTGTATGGTAGAAACCAAAGCTCAAGACATGGCCAACGAGAAGATTGAGAGCCTTGAAAAACAACTGGCTTCTTTCAAGATCCTAGCAGACCAGATGCAACAATTCATGGACACATTTACAAGGGGCAAGTCGGCGTTGCAATCGGAGGCACATGGTTCTAATGAAGACCTTGAAGGTCAATCTAGCCATCATCTTCACTTCCATGGAAATCACCAACATTCCCACCCTCGACCACCCAAACTGGACATGTACAAATTTGATGATTCTAATTCGGCAGTATGGGTAGCACAAATGGACCAATATTTCACTCTAAATCATATCGTAGATGATGAAACTAAACTACGTGTGGGAGGCATTTACTTGGACCAAGAGAGATGGCAATGGTGGCAGTGGCATTGGAAATGCTATCCCAAGAACATTACTTGGAAAGTGTTCGCAAAATCCATTTGTGACCGCTTTGACTACGAATCTAATTTTTTGGATCGTCTTACTAAGCTCCAACAGACAAGCACAGTAAAATACTACATTGCAGCCTTTGAGACATTGGCCATCCGCACAGAAGGTCTGGGAGATGAATTCTACTTGGAATGAAGCCATCCAAGCCCATGTTTGGATGCACCACCCACCCACCTGGATAGACACTTGCAAAAAGGCTATCGAAGTGGAACGTGCCTTAGCTGCCCAGTCGCTTCGTCCAAATTTCATAGACAAGGGACGCCCCACCCAAGCTCAGGGCACTACCCAAACAACACTTGAGGTTCAAAAGGTGTCCCCCGCAGAAATGGATGAAAGAAGAAAACAAGGATTGTGTTACTACTGTGATGACAAATACTCCCCGGGGCATAAATGCAAGGAACCCAAATTTTTTCAAATTGATGTTACTGATCACAGCTCATCTGAGGAAGCCCCACCCCTTGAGGGACTAGAGGAGGAAGATGAGGACACCCAGCAGGACAATGAGCTCCCAGCTACGCCAGAAGAACCAGTTATCTCGCTACATGCTTTGGCAGGCATTTCTGCACCCCAAACTCTCAAAATAAGAGACTTTATTAAACATCACCTTGTAGTAATATTTATTGATAGAGGCAGGCTACAACCACTTTCATTAGGAGCAATCTGGGCTAGCTTTGATGGGTTGTTAGGGACTGTTGTTAGTACCCTAACCACTCCTACAATTGCAACATTGCAGTATGTTCAAGAGTTGACATTTCTATAGGCTAAATGTTGTTGTGTCAATAATGATTGGACACTATCTGGGATACGTTTGTTGCTATGTGCTCGTCCGCAGGCCATAGCACTATAGCAAGGGTTGTTATGGTTAGTCAAGGGTGTGCAGCACAAGTGTATCAAGGTGCAACACAAGTGTATCAAGGTGTAGCACAAGTGTATCAAGATGCAACACACGGAGATGCAACATGATGGGCACTGTAAGGTACAGTTTGAATGTGCAACATAAGGAGGTGCAGCGTGATGATATGGTGCAGCAACATGATGATGAGATGTAGCATGATGGGCACCTTAAGGTACAGTTTGAAGATGCAGCACAAGGAGGTGCCGCACGATGATATGGTGCAACAACATGATGTCTGCAGCATGATGATGAAGAGCAGCATGTTGGGTACAGCACGATGAGGTACAACTCAACAGTGGTGCAACATGGTGCAACTTAGTGATGATGGACATGGTATCATGGTGCAGCATGGTGCAACACTATGATAGGTATAGCAAGGTGATGGAATCACCTGAGTCCATATGAGCTACTTCATGAGACATCTTCTTAGAGAAGATGTATGCTCTTATCTTGTCAAGTCAAAGTATTGACTTCTGATGTCTATGTACTCTCTCTCTCTCTCTATTGAACTATTGAAGAACATATAAGAAAAATTGATCAAGGGTTTCCCCACATTGGGGTTTGTCCCTGGCTAGCGCCACATCTTGTGTCCTCTTGTCTTGGCTTGTCTTCTACAATTTATGTTTATGTTCTATCTGCATTTTACTATCATGCTAAATGTGATTGCTAGTCTGGAATTGATATTGAGCTAATATGGAAAATTGAAGTAAATTTGCTATCAACATAGAACATTCCTAAAATTAACATGTTATCACAACTAAGGCGAAGACAAAGCCCAAGCAAGAATGAAAGAGCAATCACCCAAGATAATTAGAAAGGACAAAAGGATCAATGGATTACTCATCCCTCTTCAAATTCACCAAGGGTGAAGTCGAAGCAGAGAATATTATCCGAGTGGCGCAGAGGAAGCATCTGATAGCCTACCTAAAGATCACCTCAATGGGAAATCCGGAACTAAGGGTGGAAGGAAAGGCAAATGCCTTGCTTGCAATAAGTTCGGCCATTATGCGAAGGAGAGTTTGAATGGTAGGGACACATCACTTGATGATGATAACAATCATTCCAAGGACATCTTCAATGATCGAAGGAATGCAGATCATCAAGGAAATGGCCAACTCTTCAAAGAAAGCAAGGAACCCCACGTATGAAGAATCTAATGTTGATGGCCCTCTCCTCCAGACTCTTTGGGAATCTAGCTTATTGATTGTAGTGCTTCAAGGCACTTCATCAGATAGAAGGGTGCTCTCTCTAATTTGGTAGAGATGGAAATAATCGTGGGATTATATCTGGAGTCAATGCCACCTATCCCGGAAAGGGTGTAGGGAATGTTACCCCTCAATTGAATGAGGGTAACTCGATTCATTTAAAAGAAGCTCTTTATGTACCTGATCACAAGAAGAACCTGGTGTCCATTTCGGCAATGGAAGTCAAACGTTTCAAGGTGGCATTCATCGATGGAAAGTTACATGTTTGAAAATAGAATTTTCAAAGATGCTTTTATCCTTGAGTTCAGGATTGGCAATTTGTATCAAGTTACAAGAAGTCCATTGGGGACCATGTCATTTGACACATCTCATCTATAGCACTGTAGGTCTGCTTATTATGGGGCCCTACCCGATGTGAGTCAGATGGTGACAGGATGCTTGAATTCAAGAAGAGCATGAAGGTACATGTTCGAGATGTACCAAAGGAAAATCTTACAAGGGGACCTTTCCCCTCATGTAGCAGGTCCAAAAGTTTGGAACAACCCGAGGGGTTTGAGATTCATGATCCGAAATCTCATGTATGCAGTTGAAGAAAGTTCTCTATGATTTAGAGCTAACACCTCGGGCTTGATATGAGAGGATTGATCGCTGTTTGATGAAGCTGAGATTCACTAGGAGTGAATCCGCTCCAAACCTTTGCTTGAAGGTTGTGGATGATAGACCTCTCATACTGGCACCTTCTGAGGACGACCTCTTTCTGACAGGTGCAGACCCTCTCATTTGCAAAAGTAAGAGGGATTTGGAATGGTGGACCGCAAGCCCGTGTCTACCTCGATGAAGCTTAACTTTCAGAATTTATGTGGGAGGGATACCGAACCTGATTTGGGAAATGCCTTTGAGTTTCATAAACTCATTCTAACATTGATGTTCTTGGTGAACTCCCATCCGGATATATGTTTTGCAGTTAGTATGTTGAGCTCATATATGGTTGAGCCTCACTGGATTCGTGCCAAGAATCTTCTGAGATATCTTCGGGGCACAATCTCTCATGGATTGAGATACACTGCCGAAAATGTGAAGCTGCATGATTATTCGAATGCTGACTGGGAAGGCTATATGGCAGTGTGGAGGATCGCAAGAGCACTTCTGAGTGTTGGTTCTCTTTAGGTTCTGCTACTATATCCTGGTTGAGCAGGAAGGAGAAAACGTTTTCTTTGAGCACCGCTGAGACCGAATACATAGCTACGAGTATGACCTCGTGTGAAGTTGCCTAGTTGAGGAAGCTCTTCAGTGAGCTATTTGTACACATGATGGATACCACCGTGATCTTTTGTGTCAACCAGAGGGGGATTCGATTATTAAGGAATCTCGTATTCCATGATCGCTCCAACCATATCGACATCAAGTACCACTTTATTTGGGATATGGTACATTGATGAGCAAGAAGGCTCCATCGGATCAAGTCTGATGTGCAAGTCGCCAACATTTTGTCGAAGCCCTTGGGAAAGATCAAATTTGCAACTTTCCGAGAACGACTAGGAGTCGTGGAGAGACTCTCTCCTAATGGTCCTATATGATATGGACATTGAGCTCTGGGAGTTCTAGAAGGCTTGGGAGTACATTGTGGAGCGATGAGAAACCATAGGGTGAGTGGTCCAGCCTTCCCCTAGTGGTTTTCTATGTAGGCAGGATGAGTGGTTCATCCTTCTCATGCCGAGACATAATCATAGGGTGAGTGGTTCAGCCTTCCACTAGTGATTTGTTGTTTATAGGATGACTGGTTCAGCCTTCCCCTGGGATGCCCCTTGCGACATGTAGGCCGGATGAGTCGTTCATCCCTCTCCTGCTGAGACATCCTACCCATGCAATCTGGGACTCAAAAAAATACCTCTCATCTAGCCAATGAGCAGGGAAATGAGGATAGGGACCACAGTAGTACCAATGGACACATCGTGTTACTACCATACTCCCTATGCCAGGATGAGATTGATCAGGGATCAATGAAGCTGACTTCGGGTCAGTATGAGTGGTTTGAGACACTCTCTTTTGATATTGATCTGGGATCAATGAAACTGACTTCGAGCCAGTATGAGTGGTTTGAGACACTCTCTTGTGATATTGATCTGGGATCAATGAAACTGACTTCGAGTCAGTAGGAGTGATATAAATCACTCTCTTTTGGAACTGATCTGGAATCAGTAAGAATGGTATGACACACTCTCTTCATATGGGACTAACTTCGTGTCAATAGAGAATGGTATGAGACATTCTCGATCAATTCTTCTTCATGGTTCAGCAGAGCAGAGCAGAACAAAGCAGTGAAGGGCACTGATGGCAAAGATATTACAGCCTGGCAGATGGATCAGCGAATGGAGTTCTCCCTAATTAAGAGGGAGTGTTAAAATTAGCAAATAGGGCCAAACTCTAGGTGGATCATCTTATTTATGGAAGCTGATATTTTTCTTGGATTCCTCTCATCGAGAGGTGTAGGATTGATCTAAAGATCATCCGATTCCGATAAGTATTCATGGAGATATGAGTTTATTTGTGTTATGGAACAATTCGTCAAGGTCGGCCAGCAACCAAATAACCCCCACTTGTGCTCAATGTCTTAGTATAAAAGGAGGTGCCTTGATAGTCATTTGGACACACACTTCACTCTTGATTTCTCTTCACTTGTTTTGGGTTTTAGTGGAAGAGAAATCTAAGAGGAAGAAGCTCTAGACGCAGGAGGAAAGGAGATACCCTAACGTTGTCTTGGTAAGAAAGGCCTAAAACGCAGACATAAAGATGATGAGGATGCCCTAGCTATAAGATGTCCAGAGGAAGCCTAGCGCAATCATGAAGGGGATCTGGCCGCAGTTAAGAGGCTCCTATTCAAAGCCTAAAGAGGCTCCTATACGCTGCCCTAATACGCTGCCTAAAGGATGCCCTACTACAGTCAAAAGAGGTTACTTAGCCGCAGCAAAGAAGAGAGATCTATCCACTGTTTAGGGGAACTTCTACATGCAAAAAATGCAACCCTAATCGCAGACATGAGGAGGCCTTAAAGGAGCCTTAGCTGCAGATCTAAGGAAGGGTTCTAGCCCAGCTTTGGAGGAGCCATAGCTGATGTAAAACGTGCCAGAGACGTAGTCTATACATAGCTGAACGCAAGCCTATAGCAGAATTATTTGGGAGGTCTGCTATATCAAGGAGGATTGTTATAATGCAGCATAGAGGGTAACATCTCATTGGAGGACAACCGTTGTCATTAGGAGAAATTCTGGGCCAACTTTGATGGGCTGTTAGGCACTGTGGTTAGTACCCTAACTAGTCCCAGAATTGCAGCATTGCAGCATGTTCAAGAGTTGACATTTCTATAGGCTAAATGTTGTTGCGTTAATAATGATTGGACACTATCTGGGATATGTTTGTTGCTATGTGCTAGGTCGCATGCCATAACACCATAGCAAGGGTTGTTATGGGCAACCAAGGGTGTGCAGCACAAGTGTATCAAGGTGTAGCACAAGTGTATCAAGATGCAGCACAAGGAGATGCAACATGATAGGCACTGTAAGGTACAGTTTGAAGATGCAGCGCAAGGAGGTGCAACATGATGATATGGTGCAGCAGCATGATGTGTGCAGCATGATGATGAGATGCAGCATGATCGGCAATGTTAGGTATAGTTTGAAGATGCAGCACAAGGAGGTGCACCATGATGATATGGTGCAGCAGCATGATGTGTGCAACATGATGATGAAGAGCAGCATGTTCGGTACAACATGATGAGGCACAACTCAGCAATGGTGCAACTCAGTGATGATGGACATGGTATGAATGATGGTGCAGCACTATGATAGGTATAGCAAAGTGATGGAATCACTTGAGACCATATCAGCTACTTCATGAGACATCTTCTTAGAGAAGATCTATGCTCTTATCTTGTCAAGTCAAAGTATTGACTTCTGATGTATATGTACTATCTCTCTCTCTCTCTCTGTTGAGCTATTGAAGAACATATAAGAAGAATTGATCAAGGGTTTCTCCACATTGGGGTTTGTCCCTAGCTAGCGCCACATCTCGAGTCCTATTGTCTTGGCTTGTCTTCTACAATTTATGTTTATGTTCTATTTGCATTTTACTATCATGCTAAATGTGATTGCTAATCTGGAATTGATATTGAGCTAATATGGAAAATTGAAGTAAATTTGCTATCAACATAGAACATTCCTAAAATTAACAGTGAAACTGACCCTTGTGGCTGTTCGACTACCCTCATGATTATTTGACTACAGTGTTGGTACGTTCATGTTGCTGCTAGTGTGCATGTCGAGTTGCAATGTTGCTAGGTGATGGATGTTCTCATGGTGTACCACAGCTTCACCTCAGCATGGCAAAGTGCGCGGAGTCCTCAATGGTCGTTGGTTCGCTTAATGTTGCATTCACACATTTCTCCTTGTTTGTATGTTGGTAAGCTTGACAGATTCGTCCGTTCGCGAAAGGTGCATGTTCGTCCGTCCGTCTATCCATGAACACATCTTTGCATGATCATTCATTCGCGAGCACATCCCTTTGCATGCATCGTTTGTTCATCCGTTGATGAACCTGTCCTTCTGCATGTGCTCCCTTTGTTCATCCCATCCGTCATCGCGCCATGTTTGTTTGTGTACCTGTGTCTGCAGTCACTCATGACGAGACGACATCAAATCCATAAACCTCCTAGTCTACCATGATGCATGATTGTTTTGAATGCAGGTGACCGGGAGAGGTGACAAGGTTGCAAGGCGGGATGGAGGCTCCAGGCACTACTGATGAAAACTACGCAGGAGTCACTAGGTGATGAAGATGGGCAATCCGGATTGACAGTGACTATCCACGGGATCTGGCTTAGTTGGAGGACAAAACTATGCAATTTTTGGGAGGAATAGTCTGGGTTACGGGAAGGCTAGGCAAGCAAAATTTGCACAGTTTTCGGAATGAGCAGGCAGTGGGAGCTTGGCAGAAAAATTTGTGCAATTCCTTAGGGGAACTAGTAGTCAGCTGTTGGGTCACTGGTAGCAAAAACTGCACAATTCTTGAGGGGAACTGGCAATCAACTGTTGGAGCTTGGTAGCAAAAACTGCGCAATTCATAGAGGGAACTCGAAGTCAACTACAGAGAGCTGCTGCCAGGAGCTGCTGCCAGGAAAAACTACGCTAATGTTGGGAGGCTGGCCTGCAAATCACCTCTGCGTAGTTTCTGAGCTGAGCAGACCGCTGGGCAGCAGAGGGCTTTTTAATGAAAACTGCGCAATTTTCTTGATGAGCAGTCGATCCACTGTAGGGAGGGTTTGCTGGAAAAACTACGCAATTTTCAGAGGGAGACAGGGACGGGACCTGGGTGTCTGTCCGTCCTGTCTGTGAAATTTTCTCAGTCAAAGAAGCAGGCAAGGTCTGCAACCTCTACGCAATTTTTGAGGGGAGTCAGTCCCAGGGTGGCTGTCGGGTCAAACTCTCCGATTGACTAGCATCAAGGTTGATTGATTTTCGTGTGAGCAGTGCAGCTTAAAATGGCTTGCTTGGTGCTTCTACACTATTCCGGGTGACAATCGATCGAGTCAATGGCGAGGTAATGGTCCGGCTGTCAGAGAGGAGTCTGGTTGTCAGAACTTCAACAAAATGACTAAATGTGTGAACGAGTGAAAGATGCATATGTGATCTTGCAAACACACACTTACATGACTTGACGACGAGACGGCTCAAACCATCCAGACACACATGCTCAACATGACTAACCGATAGTGTGAGCAATAAGCGCGACACTTGTGATTGATCGTTGGTCGACCGTGACGACGCTTGCACAATAGTGTATGTGACTCCGTGTGTGAGTGCGACAAATGTTTTCATGGTGAACACAACATGTACACACGAAGCGAAGACCTTGAGTATGACTAGAACATGGTCGCAAGCATGACGTTGACATCAACATGCAAAAACTTGGGTGAAATGATCAAGTAAGGTGGGTGAAAAGACTCATAGGAGCTCAGGGGGTGAATCCGAGTGTGTGTAGTCATCAAGTGAAACTCTCAAGGGAGGCTCCGAAATCGGGTGCAGGAAAAAAATTTGGAGGGTGGTTGTATCCGCTACAAGAGTACAGAAACGGCTTATTTCACTGAACTAGCCAGTTCAAGACTGATTTTCTGCAAAAAAAATTCCCTCTATTTTTTTTTTTTAGTTAGTTGGCACACTTCTTACTCTCCCCTAGGCTAGCCTAATATTCAAGCCTATGGCCCTCAACCAAATAATCAAGTCTATGGCCCTAGTATGGCTATGCAATTCATGGTAATGTTAAATTCTTAAAGTAAAAGTGATAGTTTCCTGAAATTTTCATTTTCAACATTACCATGAAATGACTGAGAATGTTTGAGAGTGGTTCCACCCTCATTGGATTTCATATGGAGAAGGTAGAATTTTAGATTTCAATCAAAATCCAACAGACTTCACAGTTTTTTCATGATTTCAGGATTGGGGGGATTGCAACGTTTCCATGGGGGGATTGCAACGTTTCCATTGGATTTTATCAAGTATGAGGATATGGAGCTAGTATTTAATAAAGAGCACCAAGCCCTCTATGTACTTTGATGATAGTGGCATTGGTTGTCGAACTCCTCTACCATGACTCTACTAAAAATGTACTCATCACTCAAACCAAATCTTGACATGACATGCTACGTTTTTTCTATCTTATTTTAATGCGTAAATGGTTATATTGATGGCAAAGACCCCAATATAGGCAATGATTTTGATGATATGTAGACATTTGTTGTAGCACAATTCCTTTTGGATGCTAGAGGCCATCTAGAGCCTATTTGTTGATGTATTTTCGGTTCAGAGATGAATTGCACTCAATGCTCTTTTTGTTATGTGCACCCTCACATGATATGTAAATGAAAACTTTTGCATATTTGTATATAAATGACTTGGATTCATATGGATGCACATGAATATATATGTTTTTCTTTAAAATATAAATATTTTATGTGTTTTTGGTAAATCGATTTTTTTTACCGATTCCCGGTCCACAAGGTTTTTCGGTTCGATCACCAGTTCAGTTCTGGCAACATTGGCTACAACTCAGATCACCAGCTCAACTTTCTCAGCAAACCACGCCCCAGAAAATTCAGACTTACTAATCAACTTGGTGTATCTCCAACTGACCCTCAAGCCTCCTCTTATAATTTTCCTACTGATGAATCAACGGCTGAGATTAAGTCTCTAATTAATAGCTAAGATTAAAACAGACTTGATCCTCGCCTCTTAGAAGATTCTCACCCATATTTTTATTAATACCCAATAATATTTTTATTTTCCTAAGTTTAGACCTAGGAACCCATTAAAAATATTAATTATTTTAATAACTCATCATTCGAGTAGAATTTCTTCAAACGATTGTTGGGTCTTGGAGATCTCATGTGTTCTAGCCCCTCCACAAAATTTCGGAGCTAGAGCACATCCGATGCTACCCAAAATCAACACTCCCTCTTAGCGAGGAATGTGCTCTAGCAATACTTCTCAAATAGAAGTATTACACTAATCCACTGCATCGAACCTCTATACTATTGATGCTTGGTCTGTTGCGCTTCATCCACTGCATTATTGCATCCTGTACTGATGCCCATGACTCTGACACTGTCACTGCTACATCTGTACTGCATCTCCCTCTCAAAATGCTACATCATGCTGCCCATACCACTGCCACTGCTAACTACTACACTGTACCTTAGTTATTGAAAAGTAAGTAACTGAAACTTCAGCCAAAATCTGACATGCTAGTCAGTATGGAGGCCTCGTGATGCTAAAGCTACCTCTGCTGCTAATCTATGCTGACCCTCTGCTGCTACTGTGTTGCTGCAATCTGCTCTGTGCCTCTTGCACTGCTACAACATCTACTGCGTTGCTTCAGACTTTGGCACTCTAGCTCTGCCATTGTTGCTCCATCACACCTCGCACCAACTGACATTCGTCATTTTGCTACTATCACTAAGGGCTCCTGTACCGTCTGTGATCCAAGAGTTTGGGCACCTCAAGGATCCTGCCCCCTTTGTGTAGTCCTCTCGAACAGCTCAATGTCGCCCCACCTCTTCTCCAGAGGTGCATGAGCACTCATGGCACAATTTGTGTAGTCTTCCCGACTATAGCTCGATGTCGCCCCACCTCTTTTCCAGAGGTGCATGAGCACTCATGGCACAATCCTCGTCATCATCCTCCTTGTCAACTTTCGCTAGAGCAGCCTTCGAGTCAAAGGCCTCTTCCCTGCCTTTCTCCCATGGGCACTAAGTGGCAAAATGTACTAGTTCACCACACATGAAGCATATGATCTTGGATATATCCTTTTTCTTCCTTTTTTGCTGCCCATACTGTCCCGATGATGCGAGAGTTGCATCCTCCTCCTCCTTCTTGACCTAGGCTCCTTTGCCGCTACTCCTGCCTTGGTCAGCCTCCTGATCTCTTCCTGGCAAAGAGTTGCTCACATTTCCTCCCAACTAGGGAGAGAAGTTCTGCCCAAGATACGTTGGACAAATGTCTCCCAGTCTTCGGTGACTGCATTCAGGGCAGTCCTGACCATGAACTCAGGATTTGGTGTAGACCCCACAAAAGTCAACTGGTCTCGAATCCCTTGCAAACTGAGAAGGAAGGAATCGATCTCTTCTTCCTTCTGCATTTGGTACTGTCTCAGTTGCATCTTCCATTGAATGGAAGTTACCTAGTACAAGGTGGTCAGCGTTTCCCACATCTCCCTTACTATGTCAATGTGTGGGACCACATCATCTTTAAACCCATCTAGAATCATGCATTTAGCCTTCACATAGGCCTCCTCGTACTTATGCAGTGGATCAGCGTCGTTCAGAACAACAACTACCTTCAAGGCATAGTCCTTGATGCGATTCTTGTCTAGGATTGCCAGGATCCTGGCCTTCCAAATGACAAAATTGGATGCTCCATCCAATCCGTCTTGATACCTCAGTCCATTAACTACCATCTCTGCTCAACAAATATAGGACTGGTTCTCTTCTCCCTCTCCTGCTACTAGTCCAACAAGACTCGGATCTGGATTTCTTGGCGCAAGAACCCCTCTAAGGAACAAGCTCCTCTAGACTCCCTGAGTCCTGATTTACTTCATGGAAATCCTCCCGCCAAATGTCAAATCACTCCTCTCCAATCCTTCTTTGCAAGGCAATGACTCCCTCTTCCTCGACTTTGTCTCCACAGACACTATTCTGCACCAACAAAAACAACGTCCCACCAACTCCACTGATCAAATCTGCTCTACTCCTCAAGCCCCTACAACTAACAGATTTGAGCCTCTCAGGCTCTGCGCTGGCCCAGAGAGCTGACGCAGTCACTGCGTGAACTCCTCTCGGGTACTGCATCACCCTTTATAGGCTCGAAATGCCGACACAGGCACTGCGTGAGCCTCTGCGTCACTTCTTTGGCTCTGCATCACTCATTTAGTCACTTCTTTGGCTCTGCATCACTCATTTAGCTGCTCCTCTGCCTCTAAAACAACGCTGTCACTCGGGGTAGTTGCTTCTCTGCAACAAATTCACTAGATCTCCCGGCTGATGTCTTCAGTGTCCTATGATTTTCCATCCTCTGATACCATGTGAAAATTTCTGAATCTACACATCATAAATGCTACTGCAATCACTGGTTTATCATCTCCTACTTGTTATTACATTCAACAAGCTATTTAATTTATAAACAGTGATGAAAAACACTACAACAAACTACACTGACATATAGATCATAAACTAAAATAGATTCGAGACAAACACACAAGGGACACCGTTATTTTTGGACAAACGTCCCCGAAAAACCCAATGCGGCAAAACCGGTGCAGCATCTCTGAGGGTTTTCTATTATTAAGCAGTAGTTTTGAATACAACTCTGGATGCCCTCTCAGCTATCCAGTCACAGATATAAAATATACTGGCAGAAACCTAAGTGAGATTACCTCACTTCACCCAGCAAAATCCCTTTGATCCGGCAACTAAACTGACTATCCCCGACTACAATTGTGCTACCCCTTCACAGTAGCTGCGTGGGCCTGCATTGAGCACTCTGAGACTCTGCATTAGCTCTGCGCTGACCTCACTTCCTCCTGGAGCTCTGACACCAGCCCTCTCAGCTGATCCGGCCGCTCCCGAGCTAATTTCAGACTTCTGCAGGAGGTCACTGGACCTCTGCATTGGCACTGCGTAAGGCACTGTGTAGGCCCTCCTGGCCCAATGCCAGTCCTCCTTGGTCTGCGTTGCCTCCTCTAGATTATCTCTGCCTCTCTCTATTGTGTATTCGGGGTCCTAGAGAGGATCCTCCAACCCCAATTATCCCTGACCCTCTACTGCAACTCAGATCACCAGCTCGACTTTCTCAGCAAACCACGCCCCAGAAAAATCGAACTTACTGATCAACTTGTTGTATCTCCAACTAACCCTCAAGCCTCCTCTTATTTTTTTCTTGTTGATGAATCAACGGTCGAGATTAAGTCTCTATTCAATGGCTAAAGATTAAAACAGACTTGATCCTCGCCTTTTAGAAGCTTCTCACCCATATTTTTATTAATACCCATTAATAATTTTTTTCCTAAATTTAGACTTAGGAACCCATTAAAAATATTAATTATTTTAATAACTCATCATCCAGGTGGAATTTCTCCAAACAATTTTTGGGTCTTAGAGATCTCATGTGTTCTAGCCCCTCCAGAAAATTTCGGAGCTAGAGCGCATCCGATGTTACCCAAAATCAATAGTACATAGTTAGTTTCCTTTACAATAGTCGCATATAATAACCAGAATAAGAAATTGAAGTGTAAAATATTGATTCACCCCCCCTTCTCTTTCAGTGTTTTTCCTAACAATTGGTTTCATATCAGGTCCTTCAAAAGAAGCTTGATCGCTTGAAGGAAGATTCATCAAGATGAGTAGTTAATGTGAAAATTTGGAAACCCGAATCCTATTGCAGCAGCTAGAAATTATTCACCTAATTGTTATTTTTAATTAACAATTTATTTACTGTTTCCTGTGGAAAACACTGAATAACTCACACTACAACCTACACAAATAAAACTATGGAAGAATAAACGCTGGAAGAAATGATAGCATACACACATAAATTTACATAGATATTTTTGGACGAATGTCCCCGAAAAAACCCAACTTGGGAAAATCGGTTCAGTAATGAGGGTTTTATTTTATTATGCAGCAATGAAATCTGAGTACATCTATGGATGCTCAAATGGCTATCCAAACAACAAGAAAATATGAGCAAAATACTGAAGGGAATTACCCTTCTCCCATAGGCAATCTCTGGCTAGATTTTGCCTATCAAAAAATCAGCTTCCTAGAGGACTGTGTCGGCCTCTACGTTGCTCTACATAGCTGGTTGGACGGGTTGCTTCAGACTGGGCTCAAATGAAGTCATTCTACCTCTGGAAGCTAAGAAAATCGTCTCTCCGACCCTCTGGGACTAAGAACGAATTTCCTTCTCTCCAAATCGATCTACCTGACTGAAGCACTGCGTAGTCCCTCAGCGTTGCCTCTCTGGGATAATTCGACTCACTTGTTGTTGCCTCTCCAGATCTGGAAAAGCTTTCCTCCGGATTACTGTCCTTGCCCCTCACTCACTGCGTCGATCTCACTAGCTCTTTCTATGACAACTGACTGCTGCTACTCTAGAAATCAATCTCCTCATGAAATCGAATTGCTCAAGTGTTTTATCCAAGTGCCCATCAACTTCTTATAATCCTCTGTTGCGACTTCAACGACCAAGATTAAATCTTAATCGATGGCTAGGATTAACTTGAAGTAGAACATTCACACATTGACTTAATTAATTGTGATTAATTAGTCATATTCCCTAAGTTTAATCTTAGGAAATATTTAAAAACTGACTAATAATCTAATTAAGTCATTTATAGGCGGAATTTCTAGAAATGATTTTTGGGTTTTGGAGGTCTCATGCATTCTAGCCTCTCCAAAATTTCAAGGTTAGAACACATTCGATGCTACAAAATCTAACACTCCCTCTTAGCGAGGAATGTGTTCTAGTGCTCCACTGCACCTTGTCTCTGTATCATCTCCTGTCACATTGTTGATGCCTGGTTGTTGTTGCCCATCAACCACTTTGCAACTTTGATATAAGTTGCATCTGTGTTGCTGCTAACACTATTGGACTGCTGCCAACACTGCATCTACACTGCAACTCCCTTTGATCTGTTGTTGCTGTAGAAACAACTGCAACTGAGAAGCATCCTAAATATTGAATCAACAGTGATCAGTATGATGCATCTATCACCGGAGTCTCTAACTGTTGCTAGTATCAGCGCTGTCACTTAGGAATTTGCGATGTTGCTGACTCTGCACTGCGCCACCTGCACTACTGCCAACTCTGCACTACGCTCCCCAACATCTGACTGCTACTAGACTCTGCATCTGTCACTCTGGCATTTGACTGCATCTACTCCACTGATCCATCCTGCTACTGAAAATTGTGGGCTCCTGTAGCAAGGTATTGATCCAAAAGGTGGACCTCTTCAAGAATCCTGCCCATTTGTAGCACTCTGGGGCTACAACAAGTTACCCCAGGGTATACCGAAAAACAAGGCGAAGTCTTCCTCCAACCTGGAGTAAAGTCTATTGATCTCTGTTAATGATGCCTGTTGGTCCTGCTTCTCCTCGTTATCCTTCTTCCTGACAGGACACTCAGTACTATAGTGACCAAGCTCACCACATCTGAAGCACTTGACCTTTGACGTGTCCTTCTTCTTTCGTTTCTCCTCCTGTCCCTGACTGAGACACTTAGATGCTAGGGCCACATTCTCCTCCTTCACCTGCTTCGATCAGCTACTACTGCCACTGATGGAGCTCTTTGGAAGAGCTCGCCTCAATTCCTCTTGTTGCAAGTCAACCCACATCCTGTCCCACTCTGGTAGATTGTCTCTGCCCAATATGCTTTGGACAAAGACTTGCTAGTCCTCAGAGACGTTGTTGAGTGCCAATCTCACTAGCTCTGTAGGTTGAGGCGTTGCCCCAACAGCTGACAACTGGTCTCAAACCTACTGAATGCTGGTGAGGAAGGGGTCTATGCCTTCCCGCTTCTGCATCTGGATGAGCCTCAGCTTCTCCTCTAAGTACATCTTTTGTTGCTCGTAAGTGCCCTGGTACAACATGGAGAGTCTCCCACATCTCTCTTGCAGTACCTTTGCTAGCTATGTGGCAAACAATGTCATCCCAGACTCCGTCTAGGATCAACCTCTTTGCCCGCATCATCTCCTTTCTGTACTTCTTCCGCTGATCTACATCCTGGCTGCTACCACTACATCTATGTATGCCTTCAGGGCAAACTCATCCAGAAGGAAGGACATCCTTGCCTTCAAGATGACATAGTTGGAAGCACCATCCAACCTGTCCTAATCTCGAAGCCCAACAAAGCCCATCTCAACAAATGTCGAAAATCTCCTCTTCCCTTCTACTCAGCCGCTTCTCAGCTATTCGCACTCCCTTCTGGAGTGAGAAACTCTGCACACAACGGCTGTTGATCTACAAGGGAAATTGAACTTCTTGAGACTAGAAGTTCCCTGAGGAAAAATTTCCCTTAGTGTTCTCTTCTTCCACCCGACGCTAGTTCTGCTTTAGGAAACTCCTGTAAAACTACTATGTCTAGCTAGAGATCTACTCTACGAAAATAATAGTTGCTCCCTCTGCCTTTCGAATCTCGCGATCTGGAGAGATCGAATTTTTCTGCCCCACACTCACAAAAATTAAATCTCCCCAAGAAATTCGGCCTCTTGGAAAGATGACTGCGCTACCTGTAGGGTTTTGATCTGCCACCCACACTAAACAATGAAACTCCTCCTTTCCTCGCTACTGAGCTCTCTCGCTGATCATCTATGCTCTAATACCATGTGAAAGTTCGAAACCCCGAATCCTATTGCAGCAACTGGAAATTAATTCAAGTTGTTATTTAATTGAAATTTTATTTATTGTTTCCAACAGCGAATAATGAATAACTCACACTGCAACCTACACAAATAAAATTGCAGAAGAATAAACGCGGGAAGAAATGCTAGCACACACATAAATTTACAAAGTTATTTTTGGACCAATATCCTGTAAAAACCCAACTTGGGAAAACCGGTGCAGCAGTGAGGGTTTTATTTTATTATACAGTAGTGAAATCTAACTGTATCTATGGGTGTTCAAATGGATATCCAAACAACAACAAAATATGAGAAAAATACTGAATGGAATTACCCTTCTCCCACAGGCAATCTTTGGTTGGATTTTCCGTATCAAAAACTCGGCCTCCTAGAGCACTGCATCAGCCTCTGCACTACTCTGCATAGCTGGCTGGATGGGTTGCTTCGGACTGGGCTCAGAGGAAGTCATTTTGCCTCTGGAAGCTAAGAAAATTGTCTCTCCGACCCTATGGGACTCCTTCCCAGCCTCTGGAACTAAGGACGAATTTCCTTCTCTCCAAATCGATTTGCCTGACTGCAGCACTGCGCAGTCCCTCAGCGCTGCCTCTTTGGGATAAAGGTAACGAGATTGGACTTGATATTGATATGGATTCTACCATAGGGAAGATGACGATACAAGTTCCATTAAAGGAGATTGTAAAGCTTCCCCGACAACAATGAAAAGTCAAGAAATCTCTGGGCTTTGAAGAGGAAGAATTACCTGAAGTATTGCAAAACATCCACCTACCTGATCTAAACCTAGGACATCAGCCATTCTTGCTTACCTTAGCTATAAATGACATTCTCTTACATAATTGCATGTTAGACTAAGGGGCTTCCGCAAACATCATGCCATTAAAATTCATGGAGAAATCGGATCTTAGCATCACTCGAAGGTATAAAAGTGTGTTTGGTTTCAACTCCAAACACGTGGAAGTAGAGGAACTCATATAGGATCTTAAGGTTTCTTTGCTTATGAACCCCGATATATCATTATTCATGAATGTTGTGTGAGAAAATTCCAAAACTAAAATCCTATTGCAACAATTGGAAATTATTCTTCTAATTGTTAACTAATTTTAACAATTTATTTGCTATGACAAATACTGAATAAATCACACTGCAACCTTCACAAATAAAACTACGGAAATAAATAACACTGGAAACTGAGAAAATACTGCACACGCCCACAATAAAAATGACACCATTATTTTTGGACAAATGTCCCTGGAAAAACCCAACTTGGGAAAATCGGCGCAACAGTGAGGGTTTTAGTTATTATGCATAGTGAAATTTTCAGTACAATCTATGGATGCCCAACTAGCAATCCAAACAACAAGAAAATCTGGCCAAACTATCTAAGGGGATTACCCTTCTTCCACAAGCAATCCTAGCACACCTTTCCTTCAGAAAACTCATCCTCTTGGACCCCCTCTGCGTCAGCCTTTGCGTAGTGCTTACGCAGACCCTTGGACGTCTAAGCTCAGAACAACCTCTGATGAAGTTGTTCTGCCAATCTCTGCTGAGGAAACTGATTCTTCAGCCCTCTGGAAGACTTTCCTGCCCTTTGGAAGCTGAATTCATTTTTCTGTGAAAATTCCTCAACCAGAATCCCTACTGTAGCAACTGATGATATTACTCCTATTTTTTAAATTCCTTTAAACAAATTACTTGCAGTTTCCTACGACAAATATCGTAATAAATACAATGCAACCATCACTTAATTAAATATTTCGTGGAAACAAGAGACTGAGCAAGAAATAAAATACAATACAATAGACACCATTATTTTTGAACAAATGTTCCCGAAAAAACCCAATGCGGGAAAACTAGTGCAGCAATTGTGAGGGTTTATTACTATTAAGCAGTAGAAAATTCTCAATACATCTTTGAATACCTCAAGGGTTATTTAGTTACAGAGAGAAATACTAGCAGAAAGATTTGTGAGATTAGCTCACACAATCACTGAGAAAAATCCCGATTGATCTGGACACTAGATGAGATGCCTCTGCCAGGCCCTACGCTGCCTCTGCGCAGTCCTCATGCAATCCCTATGCCAACCTCTCTAGGCACTGCATCACCCAACCTGCTGATCAATTTTCTACCTGGAGTCTCTGCTCTCAGCCTCACGGTCTCACACCCTGGCTTTTGGCTTCTAAAATTGACTATGCCTAGCAAAATCTCAGATTCTCTCTCACCCTCTGCATTGCCTCTGCGTGGCTCTTCGTGGCCCTGCGTCATCCTCTACGTGAGAGTTGTTGGGTCACTCTCTACCTCTCTCTGCTGATGATTCTCTAGCTGAGAAAATCTCTCTCTCTCTCTCTCTCTCTCTCTCTCTCTCCGGATGCTATCCCTGCCCCTCAACTGCAAGAAATATCCTCGATCAAAACTTCCTCCTGAGAACTTCTTGATGAGGCTCATCAAGAGGTAAATTATGTGGACCTTAATGCCACTCTCCAGCTTATTAAAATCAACTTTTCTCACATTTCTTTACATATTTTATTATATTTTGCTTAGTGAGAAGGGTAAAGATGAGATGTTATGTCATGTGGCCTAATGTGCATTAATTGCAGGATTTGGAGCAATTTTTGGTTAATTTAAGTGCAGGAACTCGAAGTAGACAAGCAAGAAGGATTTTAGAAGATTGGATCTCCCTCCTTAACTCCTCAATCACTCGAAGATTCCTCCACCAAATCTCATCAACTCCGAGTTACAAGCAGCCAAGCCACACTGAGGTCATTGGGAGCCAAGCCTCCCTAATTTTAAGGAAGTTGTTGGTAGCTCGAGTTGTATAAATAAGAAGGCCTATGGCCTCATTAGGATTCGAATTTTTTTGTTGTAGCCACGAGGCATTTTCAAGCTAAGACATTGTGAGTGATTACTCTTATGTATTTTTGACATTTTGATAAGAATGAGAAGCATTCCCTTGATCCAGCACTGAGTTGACTCAGAGCGCTGAAAGCTCTTGGGTTAGGGCCCAACCCTAGCGGTAGAGGTTCCTCTTTTTGTATATGTATGCTTAGATTACATTCATAGTTATTTGCTGAAGTGATTTATGTTTTGTTTAATCTACAAGTATTTGGATGATTACTTAGTTTGCTTCCATTTGTGAATAGATAGATCAGTGATACAATAGTGAAAGTAAATACTTCGGAAAATCTTATGGTAGTGACCTCTGCCTCATCTCCCATATGGGATCATGGTTTGAGGGTTCCATTCTCACAACCCAAAAACAGACTTATTGTTTGATCACTGCATAACTTAGGATTTCTAGTTGCATAGATCACTATTTCTCAATTCCTTAGAAGTACCTGCAATTGTCATTTTGGTTTCTTTAGTTTTTTATGGTTTAGAAGCACTTCCATTCATAGACTTGGCCATTAGCCATTAATAACTATGTTTTTCCTAAATTCAACTCATATTTTCCATATATAAATGAAGTTGTGCATAAATGAAGAAACAAATGTATGTTGTTGCAGGAGTTTCTAGTCTGCAAGGAGACCTCATCTCACCAGCCTCATCCAAGTCTTCTCCACCTACGTTGTCAAAGTCCACCAAACCCTAATCCGAATTTTTGTTTTGTAGCAAAGTAGACATCTTCCTTGAGCAAGTCCAACCATCTTGAAGACTTACGCTGAGCCTTGGGTAGTGTGCGCCTCTTCTGTGCCTTATTCCCCCATCAAACACCTTTCCCACACTTCATTCTACCTTTCCTACCTTCTTATAGCTTTCAGCCTGTTTCATGTAGAAATCGGCCATCCTGTAGTAGAAATCGGACATCCTGTAGTACTACAGGAAACCCTGCAGCAGCATGTTTTTAAGCCTCAATTGAGTAGAAATGGTCATCCGAGCTTAGGATAGGCCTCCACTTGGCTTCCATACCCTCAACACCATCCCAGACCTGTTTCCCCATACCTGTCTCCCCTGCCAAAGATCAAATTGGTTCAATTAGCATTTATATTCATAAAATTGAAAATCAAAAGGCTTTTCTGCGATTTCCAGTTAGTACATGCATGCAGCAGTCACAGTAGTTTTAGGATAATTTCCATGCTTATTTAGTCCAGATAACTAGATGTTAGATGCAAGGTTAAGTTAGGTCTCTGTTGCAAACAATATGTGTAGATGCTTAACTAGATGATTTCATGTCACTTTATAGCACTTTCCAATTCAGCACTTTCATTTCCTAGAGTAGGCAACATTTCCTTTCTGCATTAAGAATAGTTTCCCTTTGCTATTTGGTAGTCAGACTCCTAGTCTATAAAAGACTGGTTTTAAAAACCCTAGTGGTCTATCGCCCTAGTTGAAAAGTGACAAGAGTAGACCATTGCATCTACTATGTATACATCACTGTCACCTCCAAGTTTGTACGAACCTCCGGTTGATGAAGTAAAGTTGGTAGCCCTAAGAGTTGCATCATCCTTGCTACAATATTGGAGCTCATCGCTTCTCACTTCAGAAGTTCGATCTCTTGATCTCTCGGTGTGTTTTCTAAATGACCCTCAAGCTCCCTTAAATAATCTTTTCGTTGAGATTTAAAGGTCCAGATTAAAAGCTAATCAATGGATAAGATCATTTTAGCTTGATCCTCATATTCATCTAGAAGTTATACCCACTGTTGTCGCACAGATTGTCTGGGCAGCTCAACAACGCTCAGACCGGGGGTTGTCACCCTGATCCTCGATCTCTCTGTTTAAGTTGTCTCCCTAGGCTAAGGGGGGTAGAACCTATGGGATAAAGGAATAACAACTGGAGACAGCTGGCTTGGGAGACACGACAAGGACGATTAGCATCTGATTGATTTTAGAAATTAATGTACCAGTGCCTTATGGAGTTAATGATTAAATAATTGTTTATCAAATGCTGCAGAAATATGAAATTTGCAGTTCCAAAACTAACAATCATTTATCATCAAATAACCCAAGCAAATGCAAGATATTCAACAAACGCACAATGCTTTTTCAATGCTCCAGCAATTAAATTTCTAAAGACCAAATACTTTAAGCAACCACGAAATTTAAATGCTAACTAGTTTTAAATAGTTAATCTCCAGATATAAACATTAAAGCACATTTAACTATACCACAATAGAAAAAAGACTTTAAGAGGAATTTTCAATTTTTAATTAGTCCTTTTTCAAATTATTATTATTGTTTTTTAATTTCTAAATTTAGATTCTAAATAAAACTCAAAATTATTAAAATCTAATTCTAAAATCAAATCCTAGACTAAACTATGCACTAAACTAAAAATAAAACTTAAAACTAATCTAAACCTAAAAAAAAAAATGAAAAGCAACCACTCACCTGATCATATGTATATATAAATGTGAAAATTTAAAATCTAAATAAATAGAACTAAAACAAAAATTATAATTCTAAAACTAAAACTAAAACTAAAACTAAAATCTAAATAAAACTAAAATCTTAATCATATAACAAAACCAAAAAAAGAGGAAAATACGCTAACTTTGAAATTCAAACATTAAACTAACCCAAGAAATACTAATTCTAAGCTAATATGAAAATAAATAAAAAATAATTGATGTTTGTTTGCTGTTGGTGCAAGTCCGACGGCAGAAAGAAAACGCGAGGATGAAGAGGAGATGCGTGGGGAGAAGGAGCTCCGTGAGGAATGCAGGGGTGTGTTTTTTACAGGTGATCGATGGGAATGGCATGCAGAGGGAAGAGGTATAGAGAGGGACGTGAGGACTGGATAGGCTGGCGAGGACAAGGGATGGCTAAGCAGACAGCGTGAGGAACTCGGTGATGGAATGGTGGCTGTAATGAACGCAAGTAGTGGGAGCAACAGGGATGGCTGCGTGAAAAATTGGCAGAACGCAGGTGAAGTGAGCAACTGCGTGATGAATCTTTGAATGGCAACGTTTTTTGCAGGATTTGAAGACGGATTTGCATGAAGGGAATGAGGCAGCAGCAGCGTGAGGAGCAGCGAGAATAGAAACCTGCGTGGGGGGTTTTGATGGAGGAGTATGGAGTTTGGAACTTCTTCTGAAACCTTAAAAAATTTAACTCCCTTTGCTTCTGATGAAAACCCTGCAATAAATTTCCAGATCTGAAAGTGATTGAATTTGAAACCCTTGGACAGCAAAACAATGACCCCGTAAAAACTGGTTGTGAGGCCAAATCTTACCCCCCAGGGCCTAGATCTGTCTTCCAACAAGAAACTCTTCCTACAACCTGCAAAAAACAGAAAACCCAGAGGCAAAATATGCAAGGAAATAACCCAAAATTTAATTAAATAATTACAGTATTCACAAACTAACGACTCTAAGCAGCCAGATTTATCAATAATCCACAAAAGTATTTTCAGAATTTTAAATTTACTATGAGATGCTTCAGAAAACCCCTCATGCATTCAGAAGAAAAATTTAAATGATAAACCCGGGATAAAGACTGGCTTGTCTCTTCAAAAAAAGTGCTTCTCGGGAGTTGGCTAGTTCAGCCGAGAACTTCCCCAAACACCCGTTGATCTTTTGAAATCTAAATTTTCCTGCACAGCTTACTTAAACTATTAAAAAAGAGGGAAAGAATGATACTAAAATCCAAATCTAATGGAGATACCTGCCATCATATACAGAAATTTAACTACCATTCAAACCCTAGTAATTAAACAAGATACCTGTGTTTAAAATCACTCTTCATCAAGCTATTATCAATGGCTGAAATTAAATTTATGTAGAAAAATGAAACATCTTACAACATTTCCAGAAGAGTAACACCAGCAAGATTTCAACCCCAAAGTCTTTCTTTATTACATATGACAAATGACTACAAGAGAGCTTTCTTTAGCACAAGGCTCACAGATCGAATGATCTCAAATGACCCCTGACACCCTATTTAAAGGAAAATTTCCCAACGACTAGTTTGAGTGATCCATGTCAAAGTGATCTCGACTGTCGATGAGGATCAAAATCTCTTTTAATCTCATCCATCGAAATTTTAAATGCATTTTAGTATATTAAAAATTAAAATTTTGAATTTATTTCCTCAAAACTTTAACTTATTATTATTTTATTATTTTATTATTTATTAATTTTTAATTTTTTAATTTTATATATTATATATTATATATATATATATAAAATATATTTTAAATTTATTTATTATTTATTATTTTTGAATCCTCGAACTTAGCCTTTGGAAAAATCACCTAGGACCTATGACCTATGGGGGGATTAATTATTTTCTAACCCTCAAGACACTTTACATCATAAGTTTTACAATTTTACATCTCAAGGGGGAAAACCCATTTGACATAGACCCTCATAGACTACCCAGTCTTGAGACACAAATATAATCTAGCAGATCAAGCAATTTGTAATAACCTAACCAAATAATTAGGATTATTTCCAAATAACTTTACTTGGACTTGAAGCACACTAGGATTCCCCTAAGATTCTAATGACAAAATCCATTCCGGCTTTGGAGTTAGGCTGAAGGAAAACTCTGTCGACCATGGGTCAGTGAGACAAAAAACCTTCCAGAACGTAGATCATCATTAGAAGATTAGGTTTACCTAGGCAAATACATACATGACACAGATCTACTAAAATTATTTACAATTTACACATGCAGACTAGGTTTACAACATAACATGATCGGGCTGATGATGATAGTCGAATGGCACAGACACATCGATCAAGCGCTATCTCTTTTGCGAAAAAAGGGGGTGTACTGCTATGGGTAGTTGACACGTAGTGGTCAACATCTCGCGCTACTTGGGGAGACATTGCTGCACTGTAGGAATGTGAGAATTCAGAATCTGCATCCACAAAACACACAACAAGAAAAAAGTAGCGTCCATCCAAAAAATCATCATATAACATTAAGCACATGAAAAATATAAGCTCTTCATTTATTAACTATCTAGTAACATGAAAAGTAAATCTAATCCTAAAACAGAAATAAAACGCTGAAATGACAAGGAGTAAGGTTAGAAATACAATACAAAGGATGCCCCATGGCATCAAATATCATCTTTGAAGAACCGCTTGAGTATTTGGCCATTTGCAGGTAAATCAAGTGGTTCGCCATCCAATCTGCTCAAGTGGAATGAGTTTGGTCCAGCAATGTCTCAAATGATGTACGGTCCCAGCCACAAACTATCGAACTTCTTATGTTTTCCTGGTTTTTCATTCTTGCGATCCCAAAGAAGTACCATATCTCCAACCTGCAACAATCTAGATCGAGAGGATTTATCAAAGATTTTCTTAATGTTAGATTGATTTTTACATATAGTATCAAAAGCTATCCTACGGGCTTCATCTAACTCCACAATCTGATCTATTCTATTTTGAACGACATCTTTATTAGTAGAAAAATGTTGAAGGAGCTGATAAGCTGGCAATTTCAGGTGCACAGATAAGGTTACATCCAAGCCATAAACCAATTCAAAGGGAGAATTACCAGTAGCTTTCTTTTTATTGATCCCATCTGCCCATAAAGCATACTTGATTTTGCTATCCCAGGATCTCTTATTATCTCCTACTATCTTCTTGATAATGGTTATGAGATTCTTGTTACTTGATTCAGCGAAACCATTACCCTGAGGATAGTAATTTGATGCATGAGATAAGATAATGCCATACTTGAAACAGAAAGACGAAAACTCTGAGGAACTAAAAGCCTTGGCATTATGAGTAGTGATCTTAGCAGGGACACCAAATCTAGTAATGATATTATTTTCAATGAAGTCCATAATAACCTTTTCAGTGGAATTCTTAGCAGGAATGGCTTCATCCCATTTAGTGAAATAATCAGGTTCAGTCAAAATCCATGAGTAGCCATTGCTAGAATTTTCATGGAACTTCCCGATGAAATCCAGACCCCAATGCTGAAAAGGTGCCTCCACAATAACAGGTTGTAGGGGCGAGGCAACAAGCTTTTGTTTCCCAGTGAACAGTTGACAAGCTGGACAATTTCTAACAAACTTATGCACATCAAAAAAAATTGAAGGCTAATAATAACCAGCTCTCAGAATTTTGTGGGCAGTAGTTCTAGCAGCATAATGACCACCACAAAATCCTGAATGGAACTCAAAAACTAATTTCTTGGACTCAATTTCATCAACACACCTAAGTACCATGCCCTCAAGATTTCTCCATCCAAGGCCATCCTTCATTAGGCAATACTTAGTGGCTTTTAATCTAAGAGCCCTTCTCTTATGAGTGACTAAATAGTTAGGACATGTAAGATTTAACAAGTAATAAATAATGTCCTTGTACCACTCATGCTCTCCTAATCTTTGCAACTCAGGCGAAGATAGATCGTTGAAACAAAACAAACCAAGAGCCTTTTCATTACTTTCAGTCAACATTTGAGCCAAGCCTTGGCCTTTGACTAGCTTGGTGGGTCTGATCTCTAAATCATATTCTTGTATTTTAGTAACCCACCTAGCGCGAGTCCCTAAGCAATCAATTTGAGTTAAAATATCTTTAACAACAAAATGTGGGACAATAGCAATGATCTTAGAGTAACCCACATAAGTCTTAAAATGCTTAAGCGACTTGACTAAGGCATAGGCTTGCTTTTCCATGGTATTGTACTTTAATTCAGAATTTTGAAGCGCTTTACTCATGAAAGCAATAGGCTGCTCGTAACCATCTTTATTTCATCTTTATTTCTCTGTAACAGGACACCAGCAATGGTATCTTCAGAAGCAAAAGAGAAAATCATGAAATCCTTATAGAGTAATCGGGACTAACTAAGATAGGGGCTCTTGCAATAGTGTATTTGATTTCCTGAAAAGCATTTTTGCCGTCTTCTTGCCAAACAAATTTTACATCCTTCTTCAGAATACTCTGAATAGGCTTAGCTATTTCTACATAATTTGGAATAAATCTTCTAATAAAGTTTGTTTTTCCAAGAAAAGACTGAAGGGACTTAAGATTATGGGGAAAAGGAAGCTTTTGGATTGCCTCAACTCTTTCAGGATCAATCTTGATGCCATCTTTAGAAATGATATGGCCAAGTAATTTCCCTTCGGTTACTCCAAAAACAGACTTAACCGGATTCAAAGAAATCTCGTACTCTCTACATCTATCAAAAACTTGCCGAAGATGACTTATATGACTAATACCATCCTTAGAAAAAACAATAAGATCATCTTGGTAAATTTCGATAAATTTCCCAATCAAACCCTTGAAGGCATAATCCATAGCCCTTTGAAATATAGCCCCAGCGTTGGTTAGTCCAAATGACATTCTAATGTATTCGAAAGTAACCCATGGTGTGGTGAATGTGGTTTTGTGACTATCTTCGTTTTTAACCCATACCTGATTACACCCAGAAAAACCATCTAGCAATGACATCATTCCTGAACCGGTTACTCTTTGCAACAGAGTCTCCATGTTTGGTAGAGGGTAATTATCTTTCTTACATGCTAGATTAAGATTTCGAAAATCGACACAAAGCCTTATCGTACCGTTCTTTTCCTAACAATCACCAGGTTGGAACATCATGTTGAATGCCTTGTTTGAGCGATAATTTCTGCTACAAGCATCTTTGAAAGCTCATTTTGAACCAAAGGGGCTAACTTAGGATTAATCTGCCTAAGTTTCTGGCGAAAGGGTTTATCATTTTCATCTTTTAAGGGGATAGTATGTTTCATGACATCTTCCCTATAGCCTTTCAATTCATGATGATAAGAAAATTCTAAAACATCTCAATATTCATGAAGTAAATTGATTAACTTTTTTCTTTCTTCAACACTAGTACCTTTACCAATTTTAACAATCTTTGGGTTCGTAGGAGTACCAATGTTTATCTCGAGGTATTCGCTTGGGTCCATTTTATTTTCCTCTTTCAACTTTGTGGCATCATGTCGATCTAAGTGTTAGTTCTAAAGCAACCACATTCCTAGGAGTAGGACTTTTTATATGCTCATGATTACCAGATCCATCCTCCTCAGAATTTACCCGAAAATTTTCAAACTCCAAATTATCAAGAAAACGAATTACTTGCTTTTCATCATTAAAGATCTGTCAATGCTCTAAGTTATCTGGAATAGAAGGCCTAAATATAATTTCCATTTTAATCTTATCCTTAATTAGCTCACCAGATAACTGGAAGGTAGTAGCAGCTACGGCAAGTTCATCCGTCAAACTATTATGCTCTCTTGGGATAGCTTCAAGGTCAAGGGCATCAAAGTGTTCCATAGTATGCCACACACCATTTCAATAATTCCTTAATCTCTGATTTTTACATGTAAATTTATTTTTAACCTGCATGATAATTAAGTCAGAATCCCCCTTAATGCTAAGCAACTTAACTCTTAAAGACTTTGCCAACTCAAGACCCAACAATAAAGCTTCATATTCAGCGACATTGTTGGTTGCTTCGAATTCCAATCGATAGGCAAACTTAAAAATATGACCAAGGGGAGATTTAAGCACTATTCCCGCACTTCTACCATGTCTAGACGATGCACCATCAAAATACATGTACCAAACTTTATCATTGAGATCCCTAATCTTTTTATCAACCTCATCATTAGGAGGAACTATGAAATTAGACATAATAGCATAATTCCCAATGTCGGATTGTTCTTTAATTATCTCGTTATGAGGTCTCTTAGGATCTTCAACATGGAATTTTCTCTTGAGCTCTCTATTAAGCCTCACAAAACCATCACCTCTAGGAGAAGGAATCATAGCATATGACCAATTCATTTGAATACTCCCTCCTAGATCAGAAGCCCACTTTTTGGATAAAAACATACCCCAAGCATCAGGCACATAAACAACAACAATGTCCATAACAATCATAATGTCCGAGTAAACTGATAAATGAACTTGTAAATCTTTGATCAAACCATGAACTTCAATCTTCTTAGAATCCATGGCACATATATTGTAGTAGGGTCTAGAAACTCTTAAATTAAGTTGTTCCATGACCTTTTTAGTCATGACACAAGCTAATGCACTAGACTTCAACATGCAATTATTCAATTTATATCCATTAACCAACAAGGTGATAAAGAAAGGTTGGTGATCTTTGTTATCTGAATCTAAACTTTGCAAATATATGGGAGCATCATGATAATCAACTTTCGGGGTCTTCTGTTGAGAAATATTTACTTGAGGACCTTGAATAGCTTTTAGTAACTTATCTCTTTGGGAAGGGATTTTTGCAATCTTAGAGACAGGAACCCAGATTTTCGCATTGTTAAACCAACTTCCCAAATCAACATTTAATCTAGAATTTAAACTTGGATTAAAGGTTCAAGGGGGAATGGGATTCCCACTCTGATCTTTATCTCTTCTCTGATAAGTCAAACCTTTGTCTCTAGCAATTTCCATGATTTGATCTGGAGAGGGTTTTTCGCCATATAACTTAGCCAAAATATCATTTTCATTTTCAAGATTATTTATACCAAAAGCTGACGAGGGATGCATAACATCTCGACTATTTTCCTTAACCACCATCCAATCGTCCATAGACAAAGGAAACTCGTTACCCACTACATTTATTTGATCACCCGCCCCAAACATTCCATTATCTAAAATTCTTCTAATGATGGGACAAGTAGCCTCCTCATGAAGAGCATCACAAACCCGACAGTAAGGCGGAGCATTATCGACCAAATTAGTAAGCGGATTAGGAGGTCTCTGCTCATTAGATTGACCCTTCTTTTGCCAATTGTTATTTCTATTATTATTATTTATGGGTTGGAAATTTTGCATTTGCGCTCTTTCCATTTGGACCAACCTGTTCTGCAAAGTAGCTATCTCCTTAGTATGATTAATTTCCATGCTTTCGATCTTTTGGAGTAATTTCTGAACAAGCTCGCTATCAAGTTCTTGAACCGCTTTTCCTTTTGGTTCTTTTAGTTTCGTAGCAACCCTATCGAAACCTGGGATCTCAGA